>JAVQJD010077681.1:0-30361 GCA_036023655.1 Nannoperca australis
GGTGGTATTATCTGCACAGAGTGTAACCCCTGCTCAGTCCACAAATCCAGTTGATCACTTATTCAACCATAAATGATCCAAAATAAATAACACTGAGGTAACCTTGCCACTCCGTAACCCCTTCTAACAAAAAAAGACCAGTGCGAGTGTATGTGTTGTCAGTCATATGGAAAAAACGGATGACTGAGTTCCGTTTAGACTATTTGAAAATGAAATCATCCAGTTTTCCTCCCCCCTTTTTTTTGCCACACTCTTTGCTGTCTTTGTTCTCTCCTGCTCCAGCAGTGGGTGTCCTAGATGTGAATGTGTTCCTCTCCTCACACGCTGAGATGAGTGCTTTCAGAGGTGGACCAGGCAGAAAAGTCCCGATTTTACTACCTGGCTAAATTGCCCTGTGATGGAAAAATATTGTAAAAGGAATGATACTTGAATAATTGAAGCCCCGGGGCTTTAAAATTGCAGGGAGCCGCTGTGATTTCCAGCGCAAAGTTAGAGGCCACCTCAACGAAATATTCATATCATTATTTAAGAATGGATAAATCAAGGAGCCACTCAGGTACTGCCACCCTCTCGCTCCATGTCTCTCTCTTTCACTCCCTGTGTAAGGTCTCTCTTTCCCATCTGTCTCCTGTTGTGAAATCATCTCTCAGCTGCACTCTTTCTTCCCTTTGTAATGAATTAAAAGCCAGCCACATAATGACTCCGTCTCTGTCTAATGTTTTCTTAAATGATAGCTTAAAATGAAACACAGATGAGTTTCAGCTTTCAAAAGGATTTTTTAAATACTCTTGAAATCCTCTCTCACATGGTTATTTATATTCTGTCAATTTATCTGCAGTGACACGATGTAATGAGAAAAAATGATTAGGGCGCTAAGCCAGAGTGACTTTCAGGAGAATATATATATATATGTGTGTGTGTGTGTGTGTGTTTTAAAGAATATGTATAAAATAAAATAGAATAGAATGGGGAAATAAAGGGGCTGCAATGATTAATCGATTACTTGATTAGCTGATTGACAGAAAATTTGTCCATTAACTGTTTAAAGCCTTTATCAAGGAAAAAAGCCAAACATTTACTGGTTCTTGCAACATGAGGATGTGATGACTTTCTCTAACTTCTATTATCGCTAAGCCAAACTAACCAACTGCTGGCTACAGCTTCATACGGCACAGATAGATATAAGAGTGGTATCAATCTTCTCATCTAACTCATATTTCCAAATAATGTTGCGCTATTCCTTTAATTTGTAGATAAAGTTGGGTTTTCTAATTACATTTTCCGTTCAAAGCTTCTCTTCTTTCGTGGTTCACTCAGGCATCACGTGGGAGAAAAGCTCTTCATTTCAAAACACAAATCATTACCGCATCCCACGTGAAACTTTCAAGGGAAGCAGTGTTTTTACCTCTTCAACTTTCGATTAGGGATATGTTTGGAGGGGGTTGTGTAAGTGTTTGTGCTGAACGTGTGAGCTGGTTGTTCACTCACATGTGCCTGTGTGTTTTCATTTGGCGCAGAGAAAACGAATTAAAATATGACACCTCTCTCAGCTGCCTCTCATCTCCTGCTTTCACTGACTAAACTACTAAATATAGGTCTGCAAGTGGAAGGTGAAACCTCTCCACCTCTCTCAACGTTTCGAACACGAAGGTTGAAACTAGATGATGTTGTGGTAGCTTGAACAATGGTATAATCATCTCACTAATCAACTGGTTGTGAAAGAGAGAGAGAGAGGGGAAGGGCAAACAAAATGCTGGGGTCTGGGTCGAATCAATATCACAATATTGATAAATGTCATGTCATGATGTGGAAAATACATTCAAAATCACAGCGAAACTAATGGTCAGTGCAACAAACTGTGTTTAAAACTGTTAACACATTTGAAACAAAAGTATACGCAGCATATTCTCATTTCAAAGTTTTCTTTCAATAATAGTGTTCCTCAAAATAGAAACACAGAACTGTCCTGGCAAATACTCTGGGTTTATGTTATGGCAATGAGTTTTAATTATTTGTTTTAATTATTATCTAAGACTCTTAAATTTCTTCCATTCGTTTGGCCTGGCTAATAGTTCTATGATATATGACAGGGACTCCTACTGATTAATCTGTCAGTTATGCTCTCGATTAATAGCCCAAGGTGACATTCAGATTGCTTGTTTTATCTGACCAACAGTACAAACCTTAAAGGTGTTCAAAATTTCAATTTTTGCAACAATGTTTGGATAGGTGGTACGTGTCAAAGTAACATCCACATGAATGCAGGGCCCGAGATTTCCCAGCAGAACATTGCCCAAAGCATCGCACTGCCTCTGTTGGATTGGAACACACGGGCCAGCCTTCGCACGTCAAGAGCATCAGTGAGCCTTGAACCCTGTCTCCGGTCCACTGGTTTTCCTTCGTTGGACCACTTTTGGTAGGTACTGACCACTGCAGACCCGAAACACCACACAAGAGATGTGGTTTTAGAAATGATGTGACATCTAGCCATCACAATTTGGCCCTTGTCAAAAGTCGCTCACATCCTTACGCCCATTTTTCCTGCTTCCAACGCATCAACTTCGAGGACAACATGTTCACGTCCTACCTAATATATCCCACTCACTGACCATTGGCCTTGTAACAAAATAATCAATGCTCTTAACTTCACCTGTCAGTGATCAGAATGTTATGGCTGATCGGTGTATTTTCTAATGCAGGTGGTCATCTTGTCTTCTGACAGGTCGTTTACCTCTGGAAACCTGGATGCCAACTAACTCCTCCCACTGAACCTCTCTCTCTCTCTCTCTTTCTCTCTCTCTCTCTCTCTCTCTCTCTCTCTCTCTCTCTCTCTCTCTCTCTCTCTCTCTCTCTCCCCCTCTCCCTCTCCCACACACACACACAACAAACCACTTAGCATTACTTTTGTGCTTCTGTCAAAATCCCTACAAATCTCAGGGATACACTGTACAATGAAGAACTGGATCCTTTACTTACTGTCACTTTAGCTCATTTGACAGAGACACACTGTCCAACCAGAGTCTACTGGTCACCTGGGAGTCATACACTAAATTACTTAAAGGGGGTTTTGTGTTGTGGAAATCAGATGCCTGTTACTTCCTCTGAGACTGTCTCATCCCCCTTCATCCTTGTCACTTGTCCAAGTCAGCAACTGGCAGGATTTCTGACAGATTCTCTTAACTCCTTTCAGAGCACAGGGTTGATTTGTGATCTAAGGGTTGGTATATATGTGTGTGTGTGTCTTTGCCAGGATTTGTGTTGGCGTGTGTTTCCCAGATGAATCAGACAGCTCTGAACCCACTGAGAGTCATATATGAACTGCGTTGGTTAAGACACTCTGACAGCGTTAGACTTGAGTCTCCCAGCCTCTGTCACTTGGCGTCTTTGTCTCTCCAGTCTGTTGGAAACTCTTTAATCTGAGGCTTTACCTCATCGCTCCCTTTCTAGCATAATTTGGTTGCATGTTAGTCAAAACCACTTATTTTTGGTCCTAGAAAGATTCATTTGCTTTGTCTGTGTTGATATACATCAGAGAAGGCCCTAATTCCTGCATAAATGTGCTACAGTGGCTTCGGCAGTGTAGCACACGTCTTGAAAGTCAAGAGAATTTAAATGACAGACCAGGAGGGGAATGATGTACAGTGTGGGGAAAGAGTTGGATGTGGCTGCAAGAGTCAATAAGAGGCAAAATGAGGACTGAAGAGAGAGAAGATAGTGAGCTAGAGAGGGAAGAGATGGAGAAATGGGGAGCAAGAGAGACTTCACTTCGCTTTTAACTACATTATCGTGGCCCGTGGTGTATATAATTTAGTACGATGACGCAATAAAAGATACTGCACCGAGTGAACAGTCTAGGAGGGGGGGGGGGCTCACATGCTCAGAGACATGTCTCTCTGTGATTGTGTTAAATATGTCAGAGATTCATGTGCATTCAGTGTAAAAGTTAAGATTCATAACCCTGTCTCACCACTACATTTTAAGGGTACACCCAGCAGACCTTGCGTTTTGGTTTCCATTCAAGGCAAGGCAAGTTTATTTATATAGCACCTTTCATACACGGATGCAATTCAGCACTTTGAATTGCATCCGTCAGACAGTTGACAGCACACATCTGGCAAGATTTGTCTGTAGGCAAGGTGGAGAACCATGTGGCTCCACTGTCAGGCAGCGGACCAAACCATCCAACCGTAAACGACCATTTATTTTAACCTTCTGGCTGAGATTGGCCAGTTATGACAATACAACAAGTGCCAGAACGTTTAAAACATTTCATTAGGCAATAAGACTAAAATTCATTGCAAATTACAGCCTTGAGAGGCTCATATCTTTTAGAAAATAACATTAATACCCCAGTAATGTGATTTTTTGCCCCATCAGTTTAATTAGGATAATTTAATGTTCTTCCGCTGAGAAATATCTGGTGTTTTAGTTAATCAACCGAACAGTAGAGAAACAAAGTCTTCTGGTGTTGTAATTACTATAATGGCAGTGCTTAAACTGTCTGAACTCAACCATATAAATTAGTTTAAATTAATGTCTTAATCAAGCATTTTATATGATAAAAAGGGTATTCCCTTGTAGTGCATTTGTGTTTAGATTGTGTGTTTGGTGTTTTAATGTGAAACAAATCAAGGCCTCCACACACAGCTACTTCATTGCTTTCTATCAGATAGATCTGTTTACAGGGTCTATTTGGATTCTTGATTTCTTTTCATTTGCACCATTTTTGCCAATTAGAGAAATTTGTTTAAGATTATATACCAGCCATGCAGAGCAAAAGCTGGAAGAATATAGAATGTCATTTAGCAGTGGGTGTTTGTGCACAATTTAAAATATGTTCTTGACTTTACCCTGGCAGATAACCAGAACAATGTCTTTCAGAAATCTTGTGTGTGTTCTCAACAGATCAAAACACTAAGCTTCATGTATGTTTTGAATGGTTTAGTTAATGCATCTTTACTGTGTTATTTAATTTCTGTATCAGTATCCAGGAGATCACATGATGATGATTAACCTTGCAACTTTGAGTGCTCCTTGAGAATCAGTCACAGTGATCCAAAGCCACAGGAGATGCACGTACGAATCCGATTTATGATGCTGAAATTGTACTGAACATATGCATACACCATACTGGCAAGTGTTCACAGTAGGTGCGGCTGCATTCAGCATGCTAATCCATCGACATCCTGAGTGTCTGTTTGCCATCCAAAGTGGTCCTGTTGGAAATCACTCACACTTTGCAGATGTTGCTTTTAAGATTCCTGGAGTGACTCTAATTATTATTTTCATTAAGGATTGCTCTGTTTAGTCTACAAAATGGTGAAAATAATGACTTAAGTGATGTACTTCAAATTGCTATTTAGTTAGTCCAAAAACCTTGACGTATTCCATTCACAATGATATGAGACACATAAAAGCAACAAATCCCCACCCTGAGAGGCACAATAAATTACTTAAAACTATTAACTGATCATCAAAGCTAGTGCTGAAACAATCCACTGTTACACGTGGCATGTAATCTGATATCCACAAATACAGGCATATTTTGTAGATAATTTTCTGCAGCCTTATTTATCTTTAATTTTTTTCTTGACAGCCTCTTTATTTTCCTGCGGAAGTTCCACTGAGAGGAGGTTTTGAGAGTAACACTCCACAGGCCTGTCGTGGCTTCCTACCTTCTCACACTCCTCCATCTCTGCATCTCCCGCTGTCTTCTAATGTAAGTTTCCATCTCTCATCCTATTAGAGCTCATATCTTAGTTCTTCGTCAAGGGGTGAAGTTATTTTGCCTCTAAGCTCATAACAACTAAAAACATATTGTTAGCCACAAGGATATACAAGAGGGTGACACATTAAAGAAAGAAATCTGAGTTGGATGAGAAGATTGAGGCCACTCTTGTGTGTTAAGTGTGGAGTTGTAGCCGGGAAGTTGTTAGCTTAGCTTAGCATAAAGACTGGAAGCAGAGGGAAAAGGCTAACCTGGCTACGTTCAAAGCCATTGAACATTTGTGTACAGATTAAACAAACAAGATAAATGATAATTAGCTAGCTCTAGAGGTATATGTTTGAACTAGGCTAGCTGTTTCCCCCTCCTTCCAGTCTTGATGCTAAGCTAGGTTAATTGCATCTCAGCACAAGATCTGAAGTAATAGTTGTAGTTCTTTTTACCAAGTGGGAGATATTGTAGGTGTCTGAACTTCTGGTTTCTGCTACAACTTCACCTCCTTCCAAGATGCATGACTGTCGTAGCTGTCTGAACTTCCTGATTTCTCGGAATTGCAGCTGAGACGCTGACGTGTCCGGGTTTTCTGACTCAATTTCTCTGAAATACTGTCTGAACGATGTAACATTAATGCGGCATTAGGGCACAAACAAAAGGGTGGTATTGATGTCATCTCACCCTCAGAAAGAAAAAGAATATTTGGAGAAATTCTTGTTGTTATCCTGTGGATTTGTTTACGTCCCTAACCCATACATAAATCATATCGCATCATACCATCGTCATCAAAACACCAAATTAGGGATATAGACTTTTGAGTCCTGGAGCACTGAAGCCGTTTCATAGGTTTGTGGCCGTTTTTCCTTAGTCTATGATCCATCTGTATCTATGAGGCCTGAAACCATAACAGCTGCATGATAACCACCTAGTTACAACACATTTCATCAGTTGAAGTTACATCATGATGTTACATGAATATACTCATTCAGCTTACATTTGTTATTTTTTGCAGGCATTATAGAAACCTTTGTTGGACGTAAGTATGCAGAATTTTTGCAGTAAATTTCAGTTTAATATCCAGCGCTGCTGAAATCCACATGTCTAATCAGCTCATTCTCATTTTTTCTTCCCTGTTCTTCTCTGTCTTCAAACTTCCATCTCTCGCTCTCTCTCTCTCTCTCTGTCTCTCTCTCTCTCTCTCGCTTTCATCTCTCTCTGTTTCCCTCTGAAGGGTTTGATGGAGAGCTGGTCGAATGTCAGCAGGAACAATTGTTATATCCGGAGGAATTCTCGCCGGAGTGATACTGCTGTGCATTGTAGCAGTGCTCTGTTACTGTAGACTCCAGGTATCGCTGTGTGTGTATGAATGTGGATGTGCTTCAGTCATTTGAAAAGATTATTTTTTTATTTTTTTTTATTAAAAAAAAACTATTTTAGTCTGATTTTACTCACTATTTTAAGTGAGCTCAAAATCAGAATAGGGATTTCTGGTACAACTTCCCCTCCTTCCAAGATGCATGAAGAGGGAAAATAGTCTTAAAAGGTCATATATCTGTTGCCCCAAACAATTGCAAGTGAGATAAAAATAAAATTATTAAAATAGAACTGATCCTAAACCTTAACATAAAACAACCACATTAAAAACACAAATGTTAAAAGGAGGTTTGAATATAATAAAATATTAAATAAATAAAAATAGTCACATTAAAAAAGTCTTTGTTAAATGGATTCTTGAAAAGGTGAGTCGGTAATTAAGTGAATCAAGGCACGTTTTCAGTCTTGATTTAAAGATTTCAGCTGAACATCTTTATGTAAAGGAAGGCCATTTATTTGATGCTGCTAGTAGCACTAATAGGAATAAAAAAGAGAATTACAATAATCAAGTCAAGTCTGTTTCTCAGTCTCTCTCTCCCCCGGTCTCTTCGTTGTCTCCTCTGCAGTATTACTGCTGTAAGAAGAATGATTCTGAGGTGGACATGGGCTCCATGGTGGGAGAGGACCCTCTCTCTCACTTTCCCTGCAATGCCTGCAACGCCCTCGCCATGGACGGTGCAGCTATCACCCCCGTCTCTCTGGATCAGCTGGACACGGGTTCTCACCACAACCACTGCCCCACCTGTTCACCGTACACCCTCCGCTCTGGACTCACGGACAACATGCACAACGGAGGGGAGCGGCTGGGCTTCCACATCTACTACGAGAACCCGTCCGCCTCTCTTCCGCTGTCTGTCAACCCGCAGGGCTCCTCCCCTCTGAGTTACTACAGTCCCCCGGACATGTTTCCTCCCCCGCCACGCCCCTACAGCACCCAGGTGTGACCTCTGCTGCACCATAAAGACACACACTCACACATATAGAAAACCATACTTACACACACCTGACATTTACACATCTAGCACATGCCCTTTTGTTTGGGACTAAATTCAGCTGATGGATTATGATACTGTACAATTACACACATGCCCACATTACTGTACACGGTCACTTCTGCAACGGATTCCAGACTCAATCATCCACGGGAGTGACCCCATAAACTGATCCCACTGGCAGAGCCTCTGTGTGGGTAACAAATCCGCATCAGCAGGGAAATGGTACAGAACTGTTAGTACGACCTCAGTTTGTCTTGAGGCCAAATCACATGTGGTACTAGAACGTGTCTTTGGTAATTTAGGTGTAAACGCATCTGAATTGATGCAGTCATTCAAGCCACATTTGAAGGTGGTCAGGGTCACGTGACCATGCATGTACTATAGTGGAAAAACAAAAGGTTCCCCAGGCCGGCATGCTGAAAGACAGCCAAGTCAATGTTCTTCTGTAGGTGCTAGGGATGCATATTTTAAACATTTGCCATAGGCCATTTTAATGATCAATTACCAATTAGCTTATGAAATAAGTTTTTTTTTTACATTTTCTCCCATGAAAGCTTTTTTAACCATTGATGTGCACTGCATAAGAAAATGGTTTGACTCATGAATTAAATACAACAAAATAACCTCCTAGGATGTTTTCTGGATGTAACTACGTAATTTAGTATTAATGATAGGAAATATCAGATTAACGATATTGGTAACTTTATTCTCATATATACAGTCTGTTGATTGTACTATGCTGACTGTCGACTTACCTGCTAGCACTGACTAAAAACTTTGTAGGTTATGCTAGCAATTAATTAGGATTTATTAATTGGACACAGTCCCTATTTTCCCTATAATTAGCATCATATTACATACATTTTTAGGAAACTTAGTGGGAAAGTATTAGTTAATGATTTGTAAAATATGGACCCATAAAATAAAGCGTTACCAAGTTTTCTCTTCCTGGTCTACCTGCTGTTATTCACAAACACAATTATAAAATTACAGGACCTCCAGGCACTTCAAAACAAAGTTAAGTCCATTCTCTGTCGAAAGGCTGAAGCCTACAAATGCCCAGTTCAAGGCAGGTTGGGAATAGCCACAGAAACCTTCTTCTCCATGACCAGGGACATCATCAGTTTTTTTATTTTGTTTAGCACCAACCAGTTTTCTGCACATCATATAATTTAATGAGAGCTGGGTGGGGACATCAGGAGAATTATTGTGATGGCAGGTGGTAGTTGCAGTGTGTTGTAGCTTGGTCTTTACAGTTTGAGTATATCTGGTTACATGATACAGAGTCTGAAAAGCACCACTACCACTACCACCACCACCTCTTCAGTTTCTGTTATTCTGTTATTCTCTCCTGCATTGTCTCCCCCCTCTGCAAGCTATGATACAACAGAGGAACACAATGAGAAGACAATGGAAATGTACATTTGTTACGGGAAAAACACTTTGAAATTGTCCTTAAATTAAGCTAAAATGTGAAAAATTGTCAAATATATTAGTATAACAGATTAAAGACTATTTGTTAAAAGACATAGAAGATATTTATTCAGTATATTCTCACATCACATTGTTTCCACTGAGCTGTGAGCCTCATTATCACATCTCCTAACTTTCCTCACCTCACATCCTCTTGTTGTTCAGATGTGCTAAATTATATAAAGTAAAATTTAATTTTTTGGGTTAATTTAGACTCTGCATTGGTGTGTTCACTGCCACATAGCCAATATACTCACTCAACAAATGTGGTCCCCGTAGTTTGGTGAAAGGGGCTTAGTTTTTTCCACTTTGCAACACAAAGAGCACCTTTGTTGTATCAGAACCGTTATGTTTAGGTTCCTTTAGCTTGTTCTGACTGTGGAAAATTGTGTTTTTCAGATTTTTCTGTATGAATCTAGAGTACGTTTTGGGATCCCCTGATACAGTGAGGAAAATCCACCAAGTTTCACAAAATGTTCCTATTTTTTTGAGAAGGAATAAATGTTTATATCTGCCTGGACTTTTTTTGTTTTTGTCTGTCTTCACTTCCAATGACGCAACAGTAGATGCACAGGATGTTGAAATCACAGTTTCTGGTAAAAAGAAAGCAAAACCACAGTGGAACAAAGTAAAGCCACAGATAGAAGTGAGAAGTAGCTACATGTTGAAGTTCAAAGAAAGGGAAGTGAATGAGAAAGACATTAAACTGATCTGTTATCAGGCAAAAGAAGACCAAAAAGTAGATTTCAGGAAATTGAGAGAAACTGCACATGTGACGTAGAACTAATACTGAGAATATCAGGGGGACATGTGGGTGTCATTTATGGGTGGAGGTGCTGGACCCTCTTTGTTATTCTACATTCATGCTTTGGTATTCTCTCGCTTTACCTGCCAGACCCGTTTGCTCTCCTGTGTGACAGCTCAGCCAAAGACAATAATAGACAGACGGGCCTGTGTCGCACCGACACCCGCGGGGTGAAATATCACAAATACCACATAATTTTCTCCTCCCTGAAACATCAGCAGTGTTTAGTTGACTGTCTGGCAGGTTCACACATCTTCTGTGCCAACTTGTGTAAGAGTGTGAACAAAAGGAATAGAAGAAAATGGATGTAAATGTACAGTGTAAAATGAAATAAATTATTCTGGCAGGTAATTATCACCAAAAAAATCAGGTGACTAGATTTATTTGAGAGGTGAGGTTCATAAACAGATGTGTGTCTATGTATGTGTGTGTGTGTGTGTGTGTGTGTGTGTGTGTGAGAGAGAGAGAGAGAGAGAGAGAGAAAGAGGAAAGACAGGTGAGGTGATAAGAATGGTAAGCACTGTAGTGGGTGTGTCTGAGGCTGCTGTTCTTTGACACGCGCTCTTTGGTCTCATATAAACCCTGTTGTACCTGTTACTGCCAACACACCTGTAACACACACTCCTTCACCTGCCACTGTGTGTAAGTGACTCTGACCATTATGTGTGTGTGTTGAAGTGTAGTTGCACTTGTTGGAGTATCTCTCGCTCTCTCTCTTGTTCACCTTTGGACCATAAGCAGAGGGTTTTTCTTGTCTGGACGACTCGGACTTTGTCCTGATATTTCCCGTTTACACTCACGTGCTGGACTGATTTCTCGCCAGCATCGTTGCAAGTAAAACTAAGACGACCACATCTTTCTGAACTCACTTTATATCTCTGATTCACTCAAGAGATACTGTTGACGTTCCAGCCTGACAGTGTGTCCAACGTTCCTGGTGGATTTTCTTTGATTTCTCAAATTTGAAATTGGAGGTCTCAGCTGCAAAGGCGGCGATTGTTTGCAGGTTTTTTGTTCTTTTTCGAGCATTAGGAGCTCTTGGGGCTGTATATTTAGGCAAGATGATGGAGGAGGTGTCCATGACGATGCCGTATGATGCCCACATTATGGAGCAGATGAGCGAAGAGGAGATCCTGGCCTGTCTGGTGGATGAAACAGAGCCTAAATTCACAGTAAGACTCACTGTTGCATGGACAAACCATCTATTAGATCTAAAACTATTGCATGAGTCTAGTCTAGTATTGGTAAGGGGACACTTCACTTTGGCATTATTGTGTTCTATGCACTTTATGTAAAGCTCTTATTTGGAAGTCGCTTTGGATAAAAGCATCTGCTTTTATGTAAATGTAATGTAATGTAATTAATGTAAAGCATCTAAAAACTTGCTGATACAAAACAAGTGACGCATATCTAAAGTCACTATGAGTTAGACTGATCCAACAAACAGAAATAAAAGGTGCTTAATACTTCCTGTACTGACTGGCAGCAACAACAATATAACGTAGAACACATTCCCCTGCGTGACTGATATGTGATTCCTGATAGAAGGAAATTCATTCTGATTGCTCATTTTAGATATTTTAGATATGGAAATTGACATTTCAGGCTTTAAAAGAACCCTCCCCTCCACTATTATTCCCTTGTGTATCCTAAATAATCATTCCCCCATGTGCTCAGCTCTATCGTATCTCGCTCTTATCCCTATCTTCATCTTTTTTTGGGGCCTGTTCTTGATTCGTCACACTCACGCAGCACCCGGCACCCAGATCTGTCTGGAGGAGATTGCTTTCTTCAGCCCAGTCAAATTTGACATTACTGTATTTCATTAGCCATGACTCTCTCCCTTCAGGTCCCAACAAAGAAAGCTAAATGGATGAAAAGCCGGCTTCAAATAATGGACGACAAAGAAGACAGCATGGACAAATACCTGGTCAGAAGTATTTCACTCCCTCCAGAAACAGATGGACTGAAGTCCATTTTCTGTCTTTAAATCTCAGCTTTATCCCAATGCCGCCACATCCTTAAAACACAAAATTACATTTCTAAAAGCTACATTTTCTTTTTCTCTCTCTCTTTTAAAAATCACCTGATTTACCACATTTGTGGGATGTGAAACAGATGCTGTGTGCAACAGACCCTGACAGATTTTCTCTGTGTTTCGCAGAGGGAGAACCGTCTGCTTCAGCAGGCGAGCCTCCGTCTGGAGCAGGAGAACGACAACCTTGCCCACAGACTGATCAGCAGCAAGGTCGCCCTGAGGAGTGCTTTGGACAAGGTAGGATTAGCTACTGCTCTTCAAAAAAAGGGCATATGGGTTTGATTTAAAAATGCAAACTCACCTGCTGAAAGTCTCAGGGACTCTAGAAATCTGCAGGAACATCTCTGGAGATGACCAAACTTCATTAATTTGTTCATATAAAATGAAATGTTCACTTCAGGCAGAGGACAGAGTGGACGAAATCACCAAAGACCTTCTACAGACCAGACATCGATTGCAGGCTACAGAAGAGGAGAAGAGAGGGAAGGAGGAGGAAGCTGCCATGGTTAGAGTTTTCACACATCTGACAACTTTATAACACCTCGCAGTCATTATAGGTTTAATGTAACTGCTGACATGCACAAGTGAAGGATTTTCTTCTCTTCTTATAGTTGAAGGAAGTGTTTCGGAGAGAGCTGGAGAAAGCCGAGCAGGATATCAGGAGGTCGTCGGGTATCACTGTAGACTACAAACAGGTACGGAGAATCACTGATTGGAACCAGGGAATTTGACTTACAACTGAGATATAAATAAAGAATTCAGTGATGCTTAATGATGTTGATGCTCTTTCTTCTGCTCAGATCTGCTCTCAGCTGACAAACCGTCTGGAGAGGCAGCAGGCCGCCCACAGAGAAGAGTTTGATTCACTCAAGGTGAGAATAGCGCTCTTCCTGTGGAGCTCTACTGTCATCCTTCCTGCTTTCATCTCTCCTTCTGCCTCTGTCACGCTTCGACTTGAACACAATGTTTTAAGAAATCACTTTACAACCCTTTCTTAAAAATCTGTTCATCCATTTAAAACAGTATTATGGCTTAACTTTCTCATTAGGGTTTTTTTATAACAGCAGGCGTCAGTGGTTTTAAATTGCTGGATGTCATTTTTGGTGTAGAAAAGTCTTCATCTTGTATTATATTCTCCACCTTTGCAGAGCGCAGTGAAGGCTTGCTCACGCTGTCGACGTGCCGTAGAATCAGACCGACCATCCGCCTCAGCTCAAGACGCAGCGGCGATGGAGGCCCGCGGGGTGACAGAACCGAGCCAGGGCAAGCCAGGCAACGAAGGTCCCGCAGAGGCAGAGCAGAGGACAGACGACCAGGAGAAGGACTCCCTCAAGGCCCAGGTCACGGAGCTGGAACAGGAGTTGGCCCAGACCAAACTCCAGATGGTGGAGGCCAAGTGCAAGATCCAGGTGAGACCACACCCTCGAACCATCACACAGCACGTATAAATATTGTCACTTTATTGACAAGAATGTTAATGGAACACGGAAAGTGAAAGGTTTGTACTTGTGGGTACTTTCCTGGGAATATATTCATCGCCTGGCCCCTAATCTAAGAAGCTCATTATTTCAACTACATGTCCAGCTTTAATTCAATAAGGAGAGATCAACTTCAAATGTTCACTGAGGTAAGAAAGACTTTGGCTTTTAGACCCCGTCGGTGTGAAGCATCTTCATTAAATGTAGGCCCACGTAAAGACAGGAAGTAGGACAGGACTCCCCGGAGTCTAGACGCTGGTGGTGAAAGAACCGCATCCGAGGACTGACTGTCTTGAAGCACATTATTGCTTTTGGGGCTAAATTTAAGTGATAGAAAAATACATAAAAAATGTGTTTCACTATTTTAAAATGTATTATTCCTGCTCTTGTATCTCAATGTACAACTATGTTAATAAGAATTACAACTTCAAGAGTACATTAATGTATTTATTCCCATGCTTCACTAAATAACAATACACAACAGTGTGCAATAATTAGATTATTTAAAAGTATGCTTTGGTCAGTCTAAATACACAATAACAGTGGATTTTCCAATAAAGTAATGGATTAACATTAATTAATTGTATTAAATTGTCACTTTTGTTACACTTTAAAATATATCTTTTTAATACAATTTTACAGTAGTAGTATTCAAGTACACAGTAATTAGGACATACTTATGAGTTCAATGGAATTTCTTAATACTGTTAGTAGGTATACTTATTAGATTTCCTTAAGGAAACCTTTAATATATCTTTTAAATATCTTTAATTGCAATGTTACAAGATATTTCAGAAAAACACAAACAGATTGCACAAATATGGACTGAAATAAAATGAACTTGTTATAAAGTAAAGTCCACATGTTATCCTCGTACAGGAGCTTGAGCACCAGAGAGGAATCCTGGCCAGCAATCTCCAGGATGCAAAGAACAGCTGGATCAACAAGGCATTCACCTCCCTGCGGACCTCCAGCGGAGGAGGACTTCACAGTATTAGCGTACCCAGAGATGGAGCTCCCGCGCTGGGCTGGAATCGCCACGGTGGCTCCCTCTCCGGATGGAGCGTCAAGAAGCTGTCGTGGCCTCACAGAGACAATCGGGAGGATGTCTGATAGCGTGGACTGTGAATGTGCAGATCACATACAACTGGACACAACTGGACGATCAGACCTGGATTGGAGCATTAATTCACACTGTTGCGTCCAGTGTGATTTCAATACTGTTGCTGCTATTTATTGTTTTGTGCACTAGAGGCAGTCTAGAGTACAAAACAAGCAGAGGAGAGTACCTGACTATCAGACATGTATTCTCTTCTCTGTGTATCATTTTGTTATCTGTAAACTGTTTCAATATACTATTAAACTAACTATCTTGCTGTGTATGACATACAGAAACTGAGATATTCCAGGTTCTTTTTTTAGGAAATGAAACTCAAGTTCCTCTTTCATTGTGACCAGCACTGTGGCTTTTAAAGCACAGATCAGCTGCTGCACAAACACACAGAGAGTTGTCAGCAGAATATAAGGCAGTTTGTTATCTCTGAACTTTGACATGCAGAAAATTGGCAACCATTAGAGAAAGAAACAGAGCAAAGAATAGAATAGAGAAGTCAGATCTTGCATAAGTGAGGGGCCGATTATATCTACAAAGCTATTTAGACAAACTACACTCCCGTAATAATTTCTTCTACCAGAAGCACTGATGGCTGCAATGGTTGGCAGTGTGCATGCCGTTGTGATTCTTCTCATGGGTGTTCTTGGAGGCAAAGCACTGGACCTGCTGAGGGCAACTTCAACATCAGGCTGTGAGTACCGATCGGAGTATCCCAGTTATGTAGGTGCTGCCTTGACATTTAATCAAGAATCCAAAGAGCATAAAACACAATTAGTCTTATTTTTTAAGGTTTAAGGTTACTCTTTTTTAAGGTTGCTCAAGTCCTGTCATTGTATTTATTTTTCTGCTTCTGGAAAATACATTTTTGGATTTTGCCTGAAAAGTGCTTGATTAGTAAATAATAATGATTTTATTGAGAAGTAATTTTCAAAAATGTTGATAATCTGTCTGTGATGCTGCTATTACACATTGAAAATAGATGTTTTCTGTCATTTTCTCTGCATCATGCCATTATTTTGCCTTTTTGGGGATATTTTCATTTACACTTTGATTTTATGGGTTTCCTGTATTAGCATTAATATTTCGTTAATATGATATGATTCACTGATGAACAAGAATGCAAAAGGGAATTAAACAATTAAATCAATAAAAAAGGAGGTAATGATCTAATACTAAAACACACCCTTATATAGAAGCAATACAAATATCTTCTGTATTTTCTGCTCTGCACTGTTGCACATTAAGTGTATTTTCATTTCCCCCTCAGATCCTCCCCCCACTCCCAAAGTCCATTGCTGGTGTCCGAGCTATCCAAATGTGACTCTTTGCTCTTGGTTTGAACCTTCTCACTCTCCACCAACGCACTACGTTGCCACTTACAGGTAAACAATTGGTGCTGCTGACCCAAACCACTGACACCTTTCACTAAAACAGTCGTCCAGTGTTGTCAAATGTCATTAAGGAGCTCATTTACATGTGTTTAAATGTGTGTTTAATTGTGTGTTCGTCAGCGAGAGACACAGACAGCCGGTCACCAAGCAGTGTCATCTCATCCAACCTAGCTCTTCATACTCTGCTCTAAATTCATCATCCTCATCTGAACGGGTACTGAACGGCAACATATACACTGTTCTCTACTGTACTGTATCTCCAGCTATTCTCAATTATTGTTGTAGTGAGTTTTTGAAGATAGATGGATTGAAGAAGATTGATATATTTCATTTTTTTTTTAGTTCTGGCACTGCCACCTGCCCAACCTGAAGCTTCTCACCAACTACATCATCAATGTCACAGCAGTTTCTTCTGATGGAAGCAGCTCCCATCTCTCAAGTTTCATGTTGGAGGATATAGGTGAGACCTGAAATTATAAATAATCCTATATAAAACTGCAGAGAAAGTGATGAATGCATCATGTGATTGAAATTCAGTGTTGAGAGACAGTTTTGCCAGATATGACAATGTAGAGCATAAAGACTATTTTGTCCTTATTCCTTTCTTTGTCTGTTTTTCTGTCTGTAGTGAAACCAGATCCTCCCATAGACGTCCGGGTTTCCCCTCATAACATCAGAAACCTGTTGGTGGAGTGGTCTCCTCCCCCTTCATGGGCTAACCTGGACATCCTCCCCTTAAAATACCAGATACTGTACCAGTGGAAATACAGGGGCACCCCAAAGTCTGTCAATGTAAGAATAATCAAAAAACACCAGGTGAAAGTGCAGCAACAACAGCAACGTGATTTTAAAACCCACAGAAACCACATGCAGAAGTTTGAAATTACCTAAACCTTTCAGGCAACCTCGAAAAAGTTTCAGAAAGTCCATTCATCTGTGGAAATCCTTCTCAGTCTAATGAAACTGAGTTATAATGGTTTTTAATTTGTATTTTATTAAAAAAACTACTACAACGATCACATTTTACTATAATTTAAAGCATTACAATGTTTAATTATGCGGCAGTAACTTTTCTGTTTGGTGTTAAATCTAAATAAATGCACAATAATAAAAGTTACAAGTGATATATAAAAATACATTATGCTCATCTGTCAAAGGATTAGTTCAACAATATGGGAAATACGTGCATTCACTTTAGACATGTTGGTAAGATTTTTATGTAATTTTTAAACAGAGCCAAGCTAGCTGTCGTCCTGCTAAGCTGAATTAACCAAACCAACTCTTGGCTGTAGCCTCAAATTTAAAGAGCAGATAGTCATTGTGTTGTTTTTTAAAACTGCAGATTTTAAATGAATATAGATAATTTAATTATGTTGGGTTTTTTTTTTGTCCTACAGCTGGGTCCATTTGAGGGCACCAGGGTTGAGCTGAAGGGGCTGACACCAGGAAGGCCCTACCTGTTCCAGGTGTGTGCGAAGGAGCTGCTGGGCCTGGGCAAGTGCAGCGACTGGAGCCTACCTGTAAAAATCACCATACCGAGAGTGAAGCTGTAGAGGCTCCTTCCCACTTTCTGTTTTATTTACTCCTCTACTTTTGAGCGAGCAGTAAAGTAAAACTGAAGAACCATTGGTTAAGCTGCACAAGCAATGCAAGCAATAATAGTTCCTATTTTGTTTTATTTATTAAAAAATAAATGGATGTTATCTGTACAGTGTACAATTGCCATTTCAATTGAAAATGTTATTGTCTTAGTATTTTTTGTAATTATGTATTAACCATACTGACTTGACCCGTTCTGATTCCTTTTAAGATGTATTATACTATCTTTTTTTTTATAGTTGTGTGGCAGCTCCACATTTGTGTGAACAACTGAATAAAAACAAAGGCATTTGTATTGAATCCTGAGTCCTGTCAGTCAACAACATGAACCACGAGTGGGGTGACAAACTCAGAGTGTCTGACACCCAGAGTGCAGGACGGTGTTTTGGGGAGGTGCAGGTGAAACTTCTCTGGGCTATATGTGCCGGGTCCGGGATTAGCAGTGGAATAATTAGGCCTCTTAGTCCTGCTCTGCATGGTGAAGGAGGGCTGCCGCTGGCGGTAAATGTCCGGGTTGATGATATTGTATTTTGCAGGTCCGGGGCTCATGGAGAGGTCTTCGGAAGGAGCGCCGACCTTCCTCCGGCCTAAGAAGCTGTAGCTGGCACTGGAGGGTTTATTAGGAACCTGGCAGCCCAGCAGATTAGGAAGACAGTAGCTGGAGTGAAGAAAACAATATATGCATTAAGGTTGAGCTTCAGAGACCTTTCATTTCGGCAAAGCACATTTACTCCTACTGTAAATCTGTCTGTAAATCAGACGCAAAACAGTTCACAAAAATATACTTTTGAAAGAGCTATCCTAAAACACCTGGGCACTGCCGTACTATTAGTACATTTGTTGGGAACAAATACACAAAAACACATGTGGTTTGCATTATTTACGTGATTGACTCAAAATAAACTACAGAGCGAATATTCAATGTGAGGGAACATCTTGCTGACGTGTTTTCAATAGTTTTGGATGACAACAGAGCTCTGTGGCACAGAGAAATAAAAGCTGCACAGACGATGCTCATAGAGAATAACACCAGGCTCCGTCCTGCTGCCTTCACCTGTTGGGTGCTGGTACAGCATCCACCGAGCGGTATCGGGTGCGGGCGCCGATGGTGTAGGATGGTGGTCTATGGTGAGCGTTAAGAGGTGGCGCCTTCTCTGGGCTGTAGGCCCCCGGCCCTGGAGTCTGGAACAGCTCACCTGTGAACACAAACTTCATTAAAATGGAAATAAATCTCTGCATGTCTGAATTGAGCGACAGGTGTGTTGGACGGCATCTATGTAAATATATGAAGCTGTTCAGATGCTTCCCCATAAACCTGATGAAGGTTGAGCAGACTGAAACGCTGTAAATAAATAAAAATACTAGCAGTAACTGAGAGTTTTGTTATTTTCATTACCTTTACTCCCTGTGAGCCTTCCTCTGCCCAACATGGAATAGGAGGGGGTCTCCATGCGGCCAAACCGGGTGACCTTGGCGTCAATGTGGTACCTTGGTCCTGGGCTGGAGTCCACAGAGACCACTAACGAAAACACAATGCACAAACGATCATCCGAAGACACCTTTAGACCTCATAAGATGAAGCAAACCAATTCCAGACAGGTATTTAAAATAAAGTGAAGCACACTGCAGACCAGCATAGCAGATTCATATAGAACAACTCACTGGCACTGCTCATGCGGCTGTGGAAGGTGTATGCGGGGCTGCTGGGCTTGGTGTAGTCATGGTTGATGTATCCAACTGTAGGGGGCAGAGCGTAGCGTCCAGGGCCCGGGCCTGACAAAAAGAGGAGGAGGAGGAGGAGGAGGAGGGGGAGGACGGTGATGAAAATGATGCAACAGATTTGGCTCCGAGCAAAAAGTATAGCACACCCACCGCTCTGCTGGCTCGGGCTGTATTGTCTCTGATGGTTTCCATATGGAGCTCTTTGACTTATTTTCTATGGTTATGCATTTTAACGTTCTTCCTCTGCTTGTTTGGGAAAGGATTCTAAACAAAGTAGAAATCTCAAACAAGTGTGGAGCAATGGCTGTGGCCTATAATGCAGCGAGAGATTCCATAGCAGAAACAGTTCAGCTATAATGTAGTCCATGTGGATGCACACATACACACACACACACACACAAAAAGGCGTACAGATTCCTTAAACTGACCTCTTTCTCTAGCAGAGATTATCGGCCGTTTCTTCACCACCTCCTGCATACTCTGCCAGCCTCCTTCTTCCTTCTGCTTCTGTCCTCTTCCCTTCCTCTTTGGGTCCTCTGTGACTTCAGACACTTCCTTTTCTTTCCTCTGTGTGGCTCTCTCCAGGTGATCCACGGCCTCCCGGGCTGAATTATACATGAGCATGAGGTGAAGAAACCTTATCTTGACTGAGGCCCTGGTTACACCCCGACCTGCTCTCCACCTCTTTGTTCCCCAAGGTCCCCTCGGGACAAAAGGTTTTTACAACCAGGGTCAAAAAGTTGCTAAAAAAGTGGACAACTACTGATTGTTTGGGACTGAGATGTCTTAGAAAAGTCTTTTAAAGTTAACGAAAAACCACATCAGGACTGAAGATGCTTCTTAAAGCACTGCAATAATAATCATGGCCGTGACATGTAATTTAGTTAATTTGTCATCCTATTCCGAGGCATTAGGTTACTACCACTGAACTGCAGCATGTGCGGTGAACCTCTTGTTTACAGCATGTATGCTGTAACTAATAGCATCTCGGTACACATGCTATTAAAAATGAAAGGACTTACATTGATCTTCTGTTGCAAGTAGATATTTGACAAGCTCAACGTTGCTGCAGTGAAAACCTTGGACTCGTTGTTACTCAAGACTCAAAAACCTCCAGGGACGTTTCTGCTTTTCATTTTTTTCTATTGGAGGGAAAATCAGTTAAAAGCCAAAATGGATTCAAGTACATTTTGTCAGGTAGTGTAGTTAATTACACATTTGAGGTACTTTTTATATTAGAGGTAGTTTTCTTACACATCTAAACTACTACATTTCAGGGGGCAGCTTTTAGAAGCAAAGAGAGATTTAATTTAATTGTTCCAGTTATATAAGGGACTGTAGAAAAATTACAGGGGTGTGGAAAATTACAGGGATTATAAAAAAGCAAGACCCTCCCCAGCATTATTAATATTTTCTTTGGACTGTTAACTGCTTTACCCAGGCAGCATCTGAAAAGTGTCAACTGTGGCAGAAAAGCCCTGAGGAGAATTAACCTTTGGCAAATACAAAGATGTTTGCTTTCCAGTGTGAGAAAATAGGTAGAAATCCGCCCTCTTGCTCTCCCATTCTACTAATTCCATCTCTGAACGCAGAGGTAACTAAAGCCTTTAGAGCAGAGCCATGACCAAGTTAAACCCCACACTGGTTAAATATTAAGCACCAGAGTGGTCACAGGCTCAGTAATAAGACTCTGCTGGGTTACCAGCAGGAGAGGAACTGGCACTGACAGGAAAAACACCCATTGTTTTCAGTTGCCCTGATAAACAGTGGCACAAATGCAGCAGGCAGGGTGCGATCCAGCTCATTCAGAATTTAATGAAAAGTGTTGGAAAGAACATGGACCAAGAAAGAAGTAATTAGATTTAAGTGCACATGGTGCCACCATGTGGGCAGCGTTTTTAGGATTTTGCACTGTAAACTTTAAAGCCTTTCTTGGTCAGACACAACACCCATTTCCATCTACACACATTTTCTGCCATTGAGAATGTTTAGCAAAAAAAAGGCACTTTTTTGCCATTCCAAGAAATTTCAATAACACAGTCTTTCGTGATTTTCCATGGTTCTATCTGACACTAATTGCCATGATTCTTAAACACATTTGGTAACTGTGACCAAAGTTTGACGGCATGTTCAAGTTCACGAGTAATCTGACTCTGAAACTCACTTGAAAGATTGCACAATATCTCCCTAAACTGGAGTTTGGGTATTTTTGACGAGGGAATAAGCATTTTTCACCTACTTCTAAGATGTCTGCAGAAGGGAAAAGTTCTGAAGAGGTAGTATAATGACCCTGATGAGCTGAACCGCTTGTTCTCACAATAACATTAAATTGTTGCTGGAGTTTTGACCTTTTGTAGATAATTGATAAAAACTTGAAAACATTTCTGAATATTAAAATAACAAATTCTGCACACAACTCATTTCCAAACTGACAACATTTTTATAGAACAACATTGGAGATCGATAACAACTTCAGTCATTGATATTTCTTTACTAACTAAACATAACTTAAGAAATAAAACATAACTTTATACAGTTTTAAATATGCTGGTACAATTCAGTACAAAAATAAAGGCAGTGAAACGTCTCCATACACAAACACCATCATGTCATCAGTCACATACTGTCGCTCAGAAACACACGAATGCTGGGTGAACCAGTTTGGCACGTTATCCACTTGTATAAGCATGAATTAGAAATACTGAATGATAATTTGTTAATTTTTCTTTTTACATCAGGACCACAGTGAAAGCTTTGATTTGGAGTATCCATTGATGCTCAATAGCCACTAGATGGTGCTTTGGATCCACAGGAGAAAGAAAACAGGCTCACAGAAAACTTTAAGAAACACTTCTAGTTTGTCTGAATCTGTTTTGACCACCTTTGTGCACATTTAGAGCAGGTACATGTCCAACGTCTTTACTGACTTTACTGCCCGAGTTATTCATGCTACAGTCCGCATGGTCTAATGATGATACCAGGATGTCCCTGGCAAGTCCGCCTTGTCAGTCCCTCCCGGTTGCACCTTATCAGACATAAGACTGTCATGTCGACTGGAAAAGATGTTTTCTCGTTGGATGTCCTCTCACGGCCACAGCTGGAATTCGCACAAAATGTCCAGAGCAAAATGTCTTATAATTCCCATATAAGAATACAATCTCTCTTCCTCATACACACACATACACAAAAACACACTCACTCAGTTCTTTTCTTGACTTGTTTTCTGCTTGTAAAGGCAGCGTGTGCTAGGATTTATCCCCTTGGAGAACCTAAATTAAAAGACAAAGTCTGTTACTAATTAGCTTTTCTAAAAGAGATGTTTTACTTTCAACTTTCAACAATTTATTAGTTTGTGCAAAACATGTCTGCATGCATGACTGGGATTAGATTTGAAAACATATGTGTGTCCCTGCATTAGTGATGCTTACCTACCTGGTTGCGAGCTTTGTGGGATTTCTGCATCAGCACTCTCCACTGGTCGTACAGCTTCATGGACATGCTGCTGCAGCCGTAGGCGTGTTTCCGCACCCAGCCGAAGAACTGCTTCAGCTCCCTGCGCAGGGTGGAGTTGGAGTCCCCGCTGGACTTTGAGTCACAGGAACCCGACATCAACCGCTCTGCATGAAGGGAAGAGAAGGAGGGCGAGAATGAGACCGGAGTTAGACTGCCTTTGGCGTTCTGAAACATCTCACAGAGCGGCAGCGGTGAAAGAAGTACCATTTACGTGAGCAAATTAAAGTCCTACATTCAAAAGTACTTGCTCTGAAGTAAAATGGCCCCTGTAACTGATATTATCATTATATATATATACACACACACACACTATTCTATATTATATTATTAAATTGCTAATACTGATCTATCAAAGTAACATTTTACTCTTGTAGCTGCTTGGGGTGAACCTTGTTTCAATACTTTTTTGCATTTAAATGGTTTTTTCCCCAAAAGAGGGCCAGTTTTGGTTCAGTCTCACCGTAATCATAGTGTCGCTTTTGGCTGCAGCAGTCAGCTGTTTTCAGTGTAAAAAAACACTGTTTGCCACAGTTAGCAACTAGCTGGTGAACACAGTGGAGCATTTAGCAGCACCTATATACCTATACACCACTACCTATAGGCCAAAAACAGAGCTAAAAGAGAGTGAATATTAGACTTTATGTTCATCAGGTGGACATAAACACAACTCCAAATTAATACTAATGTTGCTCCGTAACTGCCGGATGTGTAAACAAGCAACTGTTTGCTGAGTTCAACGCAACTTGCCTTTGCTGCCCCCAAGTGGCCAATGAAACAGTTATTGCAGGTTTAAATGCACTAAGTTACAGCAAAGTAAAGAAAGTTGCTCAAGAGCCAATAAAAATTCAGGCTGGTACTTTTGCTAAAATCCCTGGCTTTCCTAGAAAAGTTGTGGGAAACCCCATAAAGGAATGTTTTTTACAACCCATGTTTTCTTTGTCATCATTCCTATCAGATGTGACAGAATTTCACGCAGCAATTTCATTGTTAAGTCTGGGCAGGCAACAACCGCAGGTAGCCGCAGTTAAATTGTGTTCAGCCTCCTTTATTGATCTTTTTATTAGTTCTCTGTAAAGTTCTTAGTTCTTTGTATTCAAAGTCTGGTTTGATTTTGTAATGGCTTGGTTTGGTGATAATTAGATTTGGTTAGGCTATGATTTTTTTATTTGATTTGAGTTGGTTTAACTGATGCATCTGTCATGAATAAAACTACCAATACAAATCAAAACTTGCCAAAAGAAGAGTACAGAAGGGTAAAACAGCACCACCTTCTTCTTCTATGAAGCTGCCAGTTTCCAGCAGTGGAAGGGAATTGTGGGACGTGTGGTACACCATGATATAAAACAAATCTTAGTGCTACAAATTGCCTCTTAAAATTGACCAAAAAGCTCTCAAAAACTGAGATCAAGAGCAAAAAATGCTTAAATTGTGTGTGTGTGTGTGTGTGAGTGAGTGTGCACTCACCACTGTGGGGCGTGGATGCCGCAGTAGGATGGCTCCACTCGCTCCAGATCCCAGCTTTGCGTGAGCCGTAGATGCCCACAGGGTTACAGCGAACCTGGAGAAAAATACAACATAATGAACACAGACCAAACCTGGAGTTAAATCCCCTTCAACACACTTGTACACTCAACCACACAATACAATACCTGTACAAAATACACTGTTCCAGGTCTCAGTCCAGCCAATCTACAAGATGTCTGATTCCCAACGTCATCCATCACCTACATGAAAAAAAAAAAAAGAAAAGAAGAGAAGAGTTCAGTGCTGGAGGTCTGACCGCAGTCTTAAATACCAATGGGCATAAACTAAAACACAGGGCAGAATCAAGATGTAGAACACACAACCGCAAACCACGTACAGACCTAAACATGCATGCACACCACATTGTTTAGTGGCTCCTGATCAGCATGTTTATGAAAATATTTTCATGTAATCGTGCCTGCTGGGCAAAATCTGGTCTCTATTACTTATTACAGAGCTGGATATGCCCAGAAACACACTGAGGAGCGTGACCAGGTACTCGTGCAAACAAAAAGACAGACGGGCAAAAATAAAGACAGATAGAGAGAAGGAAACGCCCACACACTGCCGTTAATAATGTTCTCTAATAGTCCCCACTTTCTCTCTGGCATTGAGTCTGTAAACACTTGTTAAGAACGACTGCAACAGAAAACAGAACATGGAAATTACAGGCATCAGAGGGCTAATAATGTGACGTGGGGAAGCCAAATCGCCGAGCGTCTTTACAGCCATGTTGAAGACATTAGCAGCTGAGATGTATCCCTCCATTCCTCAGCATGACCTCATGATTAGGGCCGGTTCAGAGGGAAATGGCGTTTTGTTTTCACCACCAAACCCTTAAAGCCACTTTAAGGATTTAAGTCCCCTCTCTCCTCCACAGCAGCAGTCTCATCCCTCCTCCGCCGCCTCTCTCCACTCCCCTTCTTTTCTTTTTCCACTTTGCGAGCAAAGACTTGCTTATATTACATCTGTGTAATTCCCCCTTAATTACTGGAGAATCTTCACTCATACCCAGAGGACTCAGATGAATTCTGGGAAGCACCATCTGCACGGCTGAAGGTTTTACACTGTATTTTTCATTCATTAAAAGTTTGAACGGAGGTATATACACAGTGGCTCTGGTAATTTTTTCTCCTGATCAAAACCCGACTTCTAGATTTATGACTGATGAAGGTTTTTGAATGGCCCAACTATTAACTCATCTGGCAGAGGAGCCCTCAATCAGACCAGATTAGAGGTGATTACAGCGCTTGGATGAGAAGCAGCTGGGACAGCGCTGCGGCGATGTACCCGTTGGTGCAGAAGAGACAAAGAGAACAGATTTATCTCCTTATAACGGTACGCCCTTGTCTTTTACCTTCCAGTCTTGGCAGTCCTCCAGTCTGTAGCGGATCTGGTATTTGGCCTGAAACAGGAAGTCTTTGAGAGCGGGCGGCGCCTCCCAGCGAACACTCAGCTGGTCCTCTAGCTGCCCGACGCGACTGACAGTCACACCTGACGGAGGGTCCGTGGTCACTGTAAGGAAGAGGAGATGGAGGAGGTTATTAAGCAAGAGCTGAAACGAGAATATTCCAAAAAGCATCAGGTTCCCACTCCTCAAACACGAATATTCACTAAGTTTATTAGTCTTCAGTGAAAGTTAACCTAATATGTTTGGGGGTTTTGACTGCTGGTCTGGCAAAACAAGTGATCTGAATGTGCCACCTTGGGATCTAGGGAAATATAATCGTTTCACTATTTTCTAACATTCCGTAGACAAAAAAATTAATCAATGAATCAAGAAAATATCTGTTAGTTGCAGCCATTATCCCATGACATCCACTTTTATCAAGGCAGACCCAGAATGCTTCCAAACAGGTCTCTAATAAAGTCTGACATCCCCAAAATCCCCTCAGAACGAGGACATTAAACGTTGAGTGCCGACTAACAATCATTTTCATTATTTTTTAATGAGCTGATTATTTTAGCCCCTAGAATAGTGAGAAATGCCCATTATAATTTACCAAAGTCCAAGATGATGAATGTCTTGTTTTGTCTGATCAACAGAGTGAATAAAAACAGAAAAGTCACAGGCCGGAAAACCATAACAGGGAGCTAAAAGACGCAATAACTGAGGGGAGCTGCAGAGGTGTGTGATCATTCTCTGTTGGTTCGACAGAGCGACTTTGTTCTCATTGCCATTTAATCCATTGTTAATGGCTTGTATGCGTGACTATAATGTCATAAATCAGTGTGAAATCTCAAACGTACAAACAATGATTTCATGAAAGGCACAAACTGGGGTCTTTTTTTTATATAATTTATTGCATTCATTAAAAGTATATTTCTATCCTACGAACTTAATAATAAACTTCTGGTGGACAGATGGCCCAGATTATCATTTTTAGCCAAATTTCCATAGCTTAGGGGCTTCTCTACATTTTAGGGTTATGTTTGCAGGGTCAAGAAATCCATTCAATTCACATTTAAAGCAGTAGGAGTGATGACTTTATGTGCAACAGCACATTGAAGGATTGTTCAGCGTTGGCGGAGGTTTGTGGTCTCTGAGTGCCTTCAAGTTTTTGAAGAGTTGACTTGTGTGAGCTGGAAGAGGCTTTTTCATCTGACAACGATTATCTTTTCGACAAACAAACACATGGTGACAGACCATTATTTTAAGCTGTCCTCGAGTTTTGTTTTGGGCTTTTGAGATCGTTTCAGCATCAACTTCAGTACCTTTTCATAATGTCATCCCCTACCAATAAACAAACTCAGGGGAGAGGAGAAGATGAGAAAGATTCTGTGGAGGGAAAAAGTGGGAGCTGACACGAGAGCTTTAGAGGATTTGTTTCTGGTCGCCAGTGTTTGGAGGAGCCGGAGACTTTCTCTGAACTAAAATGGGTTACTTCAGTCGGGTCAGTTTGTACTCATGGGTGATTTACATGGGTGTAGATCCAATGGTGGCACGTCGTAGAAAAATATTTATTTATAACAGAAAAGTTAAGAGTAACATTTTAGAACTGTGGAGACACTAATTGCCCAAACCAATTGCAAGTATGGGACAAGTGCAATGCAATTAGATGGACAGTGAACATAAACTACAATTAATTTAAATAATGAATGCACTTGAGTGTATTTTTTTTCTTTTCTGCTTTTATGTGGGGCTTTTAAATTGCAGTGGTTTTAAATGATTTACATTTGTTTTCATGTAATAAGTATTTGATAGTAGGATTAATATAGTATGGAATCTGAGAACAACCGTGGTTTATCCCTCATCTCGAGAGCAAGATGAAATATGAGCTTTATTTTTGTTATCTCTGGATGACAGATGTTTTCTTATAATTATTAATTACAACCATGGGCATCATTTCCACTCTTCAGAATCATGTTTTTTTTTCACTCCTACTTTTTCATTTTTTCAGTCTTTTTATTGTTCATATTTCAGAGGAGAGAAAAGAGGAGTTGATAAAAACATGTTTCCAGTTCTGCGATCACAGTGTTTTATGAGCTTTATTTCTGGACCTCTCAGGCTCCAAAGAAGCTGCCCTAACCCTCTGATTGGTGGATGTTAGAGCAGGACTGCTGGCAAGACTCAGGTCTGGAAAAAATACTTTAATTTAATCTTCTGCACTTTTTCCAAGTAAAAATATCCTGAGACAACGGGATAAATAACTTGTATAAAATAATTGTCTTCTGATAGGAGCAAGTGTGCTGCTCCGATACATTATATGCATTGGGCTATAAAAGTCGATGAGCCATGACAAATTGGAGATGAATCATTGTTAACATATGTTGCGTCATCCCTCAAAACATCCTCATCTCAGAGACATACACTAATACAAGTTGCCTCTAGTCTCTCGCTTCAGAGGGTTCCCCCGTAACTGAGGAATGCAGAGAAAACTGTAGGTGTTTCCACCTCGCCTTCATAACCGATTAGACGTGACGGTAGTGGTGAGTGACTCACAGCAGCTTGGCACAGGTGTGGTTGCTGTGTTTTATGACCTGCTACTGTTGTGGAAACTGCTTGAATGAAAAGAATGGCCTGAGCGAAACAAAACGTGCATACCCGTCCAGAAACCGCCTACACTCTGCCTGCCTCTCTGTTTCTATACTGTCAACAGGCCCTGCCCTGCCCTCAGGGAGTGTAAACAGGTGTGTGTGTGTGTGTGTGTGTGTGTGTGTGTGTGTGCATACATTAGGGAACGGAAAGGGATTACAGTTTGATGGACGCTTGTTTCCTCGCCAGTGACGTGTTCACCTCTGAAACTCTATATGGTTTTCTCTCAGTACATTTCCCGGACACTGTTTGGAGCGTGTTAGGAGGGAACCAGGTGACGGGTTCCAAGCTAATCATGTTGTATTATTTCAGGTCCAAGTCTTAAAGCCTCAAAGTCCAAACTCCTCAGGCCTCGGGGGTCTGCAGCCGGCTCGGAGACAGGATTAGGTTCAAGGATCAGTCTGGAACATTCCAACACTACATAAAAGGGGGTTAGCTGGTGTGTTTTCTGTGTGTGTGTGTGTGTGTGTGTGTGTGTGTGTGTGTGTGTGTGTGTGTGTGTGTGTGTGTGTCCAGTGAGCATGAGTAAAAAGAAAATGAGCTCATTTAAAGAGAGAGGGTGTTTCCATTCATCACACACCTATGCCTCTTCAGGTGTGTGCATGCATGTGTGTGTGAGTGTGTGTGTGTGTGTGTGTGTGTGTGTGTGTGTGTGTGTGTGTGTGTGTGTGTGTGTGTGTGTGTGTGTGTGTTTTGTAGGGAATGGTGAGAAAAGAGAAGAATTTGATCTTGTTGCATGGTCCGTTTGCTTAAACCGCACTAAGCTAGGCTACGGACGACATAACAAAGCTTTAAAAGGGAACACCGGTCAGTTCCTATCAGCATGAAGCTGGATGAGTACTTGTGCACAACTTTCTCCAAAAGCCAGAAGTCACAGAACTCAAGCCAATGCCCTGTTTGTAAGTGATGCTCTTCCTTCACATTTTAAGGAAAGCTGAAAGCTGTCATTCATGGTCCCCAACCTGTGGGTCACATGATGAATCTGAGAGGTGAAATTATAAATATGTGTAGGAATTAACTGCTTACATTTCTTCCTTAAGTAGCTATGGTTATTAAATCATTTTATCCCACGCTGTCTAACAGTATTACATACAGTATACACCGATCAGCCGTAACATTCTGACCACTGACAGGTGAAGTGAACAACATTGATTATCTCGTTACAATAGCACCGGTCAGTGAGTGGGATATATTAGGCAGCAATTGAACATTTTGTCCTCAGAGTTGATGCTCTGAAAGCAGGAAAATCGGGCGAAAGGATGTGAGCGACGTTAACAAGGGCCAAATTGTGATGTCTAGACAACTGGGTCAGAGCATCTCCAAAACAGCAGCTTTTGTCACTTTTTCTTTTACATCATGGGAATGGCCGGGTGCATGTGCCTCGCTTACCTGCAGAAGACATGGCACCAGGATGCACTATGGGAAGAAGGCAAGCCGGCGGAGGCAGTGTGATGCTTTGGACAATGTTCTGCTGGGAAACCTTGAGTCCTGCCATTCAGGTGGACGTTACTTTGACACGTACCACCTACCTAAACATTGTTGCAGACCAAGTGCATCCCTTCATGGAAACTTTTATTCAC
>JAVQJD010077693.1:0-43999 GCA_036023655.1 Nannoperca australis
CTCTATTTTCTATTCATTTCACAACGTATGGTGGTGAATAAGTGTGACTTTTCATGGAAAACACAAAATTGTTTGGGTGACCCCAAACTTTTGAACGGTAGTGTATATATATATAATTAAGCACGTCTGTCTTTATATATATATAAATAGCATTGTTCAAATATTTCAAGGAACATGTCATAAGATAGCAGGTAAGTAACTATTACCATTACTGTTATCAAGTGTTTAGTTTTGGATTATCTTCCTATTATATCAATCTATTATCTACGTATTACTTTTTAGATACCACAACCATATCACAAGTTCCCCAAACCCCAAAAGATATATATCTATTTTGTACTTAACTTCCAATGATCTGAAACAGGGCAGCAACAACTTAACAAAACAACAACATTACAGTAAGGGAATACATGACTATATAATTCTGGTGAGAAATTTGTTTTTAAATAAAGCCAACATATTTTTCAAGTGAAATCTGTGATAAAAGTGTTTAATTTTGACAAATTCTGGGAAGTATGAGTCAAGAACAGAATGGAAAACTGGAATAAGCTGTCAAGGCCAGATCACATCCAGGCCAAACACTCAGAGTTATGTGAGCTGACACATTTTCTCTTTGGTCGGGGTCAGACAAAGGGTCACGTACTGCACATCGTCATTCTGTGTGTGTGTGTGTGTGTGTGTGTTTGTGTGCCAGATCAGACAGGCGTCGGAGATCCCAGTCACCGCTTGATCTCTGACCCTCATACAGGGTTCAGCCTTTTAGTCAGTGTGTGTGTGTGGGGGGGGGGGGGGGATGTGTCATTGTATAAGGGTGTGTGTGATAGTGAAGACCGATAAACTGAGGCCACTGATGGTGAAAGAGAAAAACAGAGGCTCCTTCTGTTGCACTTCTCGGTCAAGTACGTCTAATATCCAGTTAGTATTAATTATAGCCTCGAGAAAGTTCAACACATTCTTCTCAGCTCCAAGTACAAATGACTACATATTCTTGACTAATTCATTTGTCAAAGTTTTCATTACACCATTAACAAATGTATATTCATTGGGCAGAAATGGCCACTAAGTTATGCTTTATCAACAATTTAAAAGTTATGAATGACAACTTCCAGGAGCCAAAGCAGATGTGTTCCACTTTTATTTTTTTTCGAACAACAGTACAACACCCAAAGACTGTGACAAAGCATCACATCTTCACATTTGAGAGGCACGAATGAGCAAATGTTGCTTGAAAAACAACTAAAATGATAAATCGAGTGCAACGCAACATACACTGAAAACCACACCCACCAGCGGGGAAAACCCAATATGCAGCTAAGGGCAGAAATGCTAACAAAATGCCTGTAGCTAGCTAAAAACATAAAATTTCAGCATGTCAGTGGAATATTTTAGCAGCCTATGTCCACCAGAGCGGAAAAGGTGTTTTGACAAACTCAATATTGTCAGTCTATCTCACTGTGCCAAACCTTCACAACTAACTAACTAACACATAAAAATGCTGGTGTCGTACCTTGTTGGTTACAGCATTGATGGCCATAGTGGGAGATGCCCCTCCTGACATTATGCAGTCCATTCTCAGAGACTCTGACTCCAAGCTGTAAGGAGTTGATGCCTGAAAGTAGAGGACAGAAGAAGTGAGGGATCCAGTATTATATATATCAGCTTACCAAATAAATAACGAAGATACCAAAATAATGTGTAATGCTTCCAGGAGCTTCCATTTGCAATAGGTCTTTTTGACAATACACATTTTGACATGTCAAAGTAGAAAAGCTCAGACGTAAATGATAAAATGAATGATGGCTGAATTCCATTTAGCCTCTTCACTCTCTGGGTCCTTATACTGTTCATGCTGACTCGCTGTCACGGCTTTCTGGGACACTTGAATAGAACGGAGCCTTTGTTAATGCTATTAGTAACATCTGTGCTTTTCCTACTATGACAAGTCAAAATGTCTGCTGTGAAAAAAAGCCTATAACGCTCCGTGTTTACAATTAAGCTAACATTGTGCATAGGCGTCCAACTCAAGTTTGTGTTTATTCTTTATTCAGTTGTGATTCTCTACCAGCTGTCGCCAAACTCAAGCTGTTTGTACTCGTACTACTGTATCTTAGGCAATAAGCTCAGTAGATGTATGTAAATCAGGGAGATTGATGAAATTTACAGAAAACATGATAAAACATAAAGAAATAGCAGAGACCAATTTGCCTGTTTCCTTAGGAGTTGAACGTACTGAACAACAAAAGGCAAATAAAAAATGACTGTGTAGCAAATGCTTACTACATGACTTATGACAATAATATCAATTACATAAAGGTCAACCTGGGTCACTGGTTGTGGCCTTTAATGGGTAAGTACAGTATGTAGTATTTCCTTTGGTACTTTTTTCTTTATTCTCATATGGAGTCAAGTTTTCTCAAATCTAAATGGATGTTCAAATACTTTTTCAACAGCAATTGTTCAGTCTTGCCTATTGATTAATATGCAAAAGGATTTCAAATATGCTCTCCCTTGATTGGAAATATGCAGAGGAGAAGAAGGAAATGAAATGTGACCAAGGTTATGAGAAATTTCTGAACGCTGCAAGTTCATGATTCTGTGCTGGGCCTCCTGAATAACCACCATGCCCCAGGCTCCGACTATGTGAACTAGTCGAGGCGCACACCATTTAAATTGCCGGACACTTAAACAGCCTGAAAAGTGGACACATCACTTGCATTTAATAAGATAAATCCTCCATCCTCATGCATAATTCAAGTATATAAAATGTATTCAGCAGCAGTTCATTTTTCGCTGTCCTCACAAAGAGCTAAAGTAGGGTTAACTGACTGTGAGGAACTATTCAAAGATCGATGAGGGGCTAAATTGACACCCGCAAAGTGAAAAAAAAAAATGAGGACAATATTTTCTTTCCTTGCTTGACTCCTTTCAGGGTTCAAGGCAGCTTGCCTGCCTTCCCAAACTGCTTACAGTAAGAGGATTGGTTGGTAACAATGCAATCTTTAATTTATGATAAACTCCCAGTGAAACGGGTTGTCGGTTCTGTGGTGGAGGCACTTAAAAAAAAGACAACGGAGAGGTGAAGAGAGGAGTGAGGAAGGCTTGTGAAAGGGAAGAGACAAGGGAGAATAGGTAGGGAGATAATTGAGTGGTGACAGACAGATAGACAGGCAGACAGAGAGGCATACAGGAAATGAAAGAGAGTTATTATGCTAAGGGCACTGGAGATGTAGGTACTAAACTAAGTGTACACTGCCTGTCTACACATTAATACAATGCATTTATGCAGCTGACGTTTAGCCTCGCTGCCAACTTCAAATCTTTTCATTTGCACAGCCGCTGTCATCATGAGAATTTAAAGACTTTGACTGCGTAGCCTAGGTGCAACAAAACCCCAATGAAAACAGTACGACATATTTAGCCCACCTTTCTTTTTTCAGACGGTAACGCTGCTATAAATCTTAGCACTTAAAACCTCCCTGTTTCTCCTTAGCCCATGTGACAGCCCACAGTGTGTCTGCCAGCGGTGCAAGCGAGGCGTAGGAAAAGGGGTCGAAGGGCCCATCCATGTAAGACGAGATGACAAGGCTCTGAATTAATTAATGTTTGTAATAAAAAAAATAAAAATGGTGAAGAAAATATGTCTAACGGCAGCCCTGGGGCCTTCTGTGGTAATTAACTGGAACACAAGCCTAGAATACGCTCCCTCCTCCCCCTCTTACTCCTCTTACTTTTTTCTCTTCTTCCCCTTGCAGCTTGACTTTTCCCTCTTTGCTCTCCTTGATGTCTTTCCTTCTTTAACACTTCTTTCTATTTTCCCTCCCCCCACCTATTTCCTGCCTCCCCCCTTTCTCTCTTTTACCTCAATTCTTCCTCCAATGAGCAACTGTGATTGTGCACTTTGCCGCTCCACGCCTGCCTGAGTTCCCCGGAGAGGAGAAGGCTAAAGCAGCAACACAGGCAGAGAGGGAGAGACAGAGGAAAGAGTGGCAGACAAACAGATAAACAGATGTACGGAGAGATAATGATCAAGATACACAAACACGGGATGAGAAAAAGAAAAGAGATGACCAATTGTGCTGTACCACGATGAAAGACTCTGCAGGCTTTCTTTAATGCGACAACCTCAGAAAAACCTCAGTGGTTCAGCTGCTGGATACAAAGATCTTCAGTATGCATTGAAAAGCAAAACGGTACCTGCATACTGGAATTAAAGCTCCCATGTGAAATAGGCCTCACTGATGATGTTTCGACCCAGCAGGTAATTTGCTTGGTCCTCGGTACGCCAGCTGATTTTACTAATACCTTGCTCAACCCTGGCTGAAGGAAGTGTTTTCATGCTACCTGAAGCCTAGTATTGATAACTGCCAATAAGGTATCAATATTCTATTTATATTATCTGTGTGGATGTGGTCTACAGGTATAATAATATAATGCCTGGAGCTTCTTCAGCCTTTTTAAGAGGAACTTGATTCCAAGTCTTGGTGTGTTGCTAAATGCTACGGCATTATTTTTTTTTTTTCTTCCAATCAAGATATAACGTATATGTACTCTTGCCAAGCATGTAGCACCGTTATTGGTTCACTTAAGGTGTTGGTCAAAAGACAATGTCATCGGTTGAATGTTCATAAAATTATACAATGAATCTGATAGTTTGGTTTGGAGGTAGTACTGAAATGTCAGTCTTTAAACCAACACCAGTTATGAGTGTGCTAATCAGCTGTAGCACCCTGATGTATCATACATTAGTCAGAGATAGTCAGAGTCAAAACAATAGAGATTTTTGCAGACGGAGGTGATACAAGACCTGCAATACATCATGGAGCTAAACGGTTTTCTATTCAGATCCTCAGGTTGATGACTAAACACCAGTCGAATTGTGCCAGGTTGACATTGTGGTTACACGAAACCAATTTTCAATTATCACTTTGATTCTATAGTTCGTTCCACCTTATCATTGGCATCTTGAAAACTGCAAATCCAGAAGTCTGTTGTTAACATGTATTAGCATGCAAATCAACCCTACAACCTATGATCGTGACATTATTAAATGGAGACTATAGGCTTTGGTTCTCTAATGGCACACATATTGAAAATGACACATGTGCTGGAGATGGGTATTTCTATCAGACAGTCTGTGTTCTAGCATTCTCCAGAAAGATAGGTCCAGTAATAAGTAGGTCAATACCAATCAAATGGCACAAAGCAAACCTGGTGTCAAGGATAACTCTGCCTGTTCAACTCAGCCATGGAAAAAGGTAATAATGTAGTTACGTTCTTTGCTACAGACATTTCATAGTCCAGCCAAATGGTATGATAGCCACAAGACTGATAGAGAACCGTCAAACAAGCATTGCAGCAAGAAAAATAATAACCTGCATGTTTCATGCTCTCCATAAAGAGATTTATTTGTACCATGTAGCGGTGGAATCAATGTTCTACATAAAACTTTATCAGTATATGAAGCGTGGAGTCGGGGGTGGTTACATTTTCTGTAAAGATGATACAACCCCTAAACAATATTTTCTCCTGTCACCGGATCTTCTTGGCTTGGTATTACCGATCTAATAATCCCAGATCTTTTTCAACTGTGATACAGTGCAACATGTGCCTCCAGTCAAACCATCAGCGAAACCTTGGTATTGTGTGTAACTGATTACAATTTATACCAATGAATCACAAATGAAACACAGAACAAAATAAAATATTTGTTAATTTTATTGATGTGATTTTATTTGTATTAGTCAATGTTGAGTTCAGTTTACTGTAACGCTGGACCAATTTGGCCCAAACTGAAATATCTCAACCACTATTGGATGGATTGCTATGACATTTTTTACAAACATTCATGGTGCCCAGAGGATGAATCCCATTGACTTTGGTGATCTTGTGACATCATGAGGTTCACATTTATGGCTCAACAACTATTGGATGTATTGTCTTTAAATTTGGTATAGATATTCATGCCCCCTTCAGGATGAATTGCAACCACGTTGGTGATTATGTCCATTTTTTAATTAGTCCAATATTTTGGTTCATGACAAAATTAAAATTAATGCCATTCCCATCAGCCTCAGCTGTTTTTTATGTTTACCAGTAATTAGAAAATGTTAGCATGCTAACATGCTAAACTATGATGGTGAACATGATAAACATAATTATACCTCAACATGTTTGTCATTGTTAGCATGTTAGCATGCTTATGTCAGCATTTAGCTAAAAGCACTGCTGTGCACAAGTACAGTTTCACAGAGCCTCTAGCATGCCTGTAGACTCCTAGCTTTGTCTTTTTGATTTACAGGCAATTATTTGTTTGCCTGCTGGTCTATACTGGCATATTCATAGCATGGAAAAAGAAAAAGGATTGTAAGTCTGTTCACACAAACATTTCTGTAGCATATCAGATGTACGGAGAACCTTTTTTCAAACTCTGTCATGGATTTTGAGCTGGTAAAAAAGAAATACAAAAAAACTAAGAAAGAAAGGTGAGTTTATTGTTTTGTGGCAGGAAATAAAAAGAGTTTCAAGTTCCTACGTACTTTGAAGGTGTCAGTTGAATACTAACTTAGTGGTTGTACCTCCACATTATAAGGTTTTTAAAACCAATGTTAAAAGGGTGCTTTTATAAGACAGGAGGACTCACCCTTTCTCCAGAGCGGGGTCTCTTCTTTGGCCTGCTGGGTACTGTGTCTTCTTTAGGATTGGTGTCTATGGCCCAGTAGGAACCCTGGAGAGTGACCCCAATAAAACAGAGAGTTAAACCTTGTCAAAATGGAAGCTGCTCTGTTTGTTAAGACGAAGTGCTGAATTAAATTTTCACTAGTGTTAGCCGTAAAATACATACTAGTTAGTACTAAGACAGGATCAATAAGTAGATAAACTCATGTCCTGTAATTTTCCAAAATAAAAACTCAAAACTGTCTTATCTTATATTAAATGCATATAATAAATGTAATTGTATGGAGTTTTTTACTAAGGAACAACAGTTAGTTTAATGTTAGCCTTAATGAGTGAGAGAAGCTGAGGGCATCACACACCCTCGAGCTCTGAACAAAACCCAGCTGAATTCTGAATGTAGACTCACGAGAAGCTAACTTTAAGCTAAGAACATACAATATGTGAATAAGACAACTTTGGAGTTTAAAATGTTGACAAGTTTCTTATTGGCCTGGAAAGACTTACATTTTCTAAGAACAACAACCCGAACAGTGTTCACATCACTACGAACTCCTAGATATGTTTTATGAGGAAACAGTTTTAACCCTTAAATTGTTGTTATCTGTGCTGTCATTATTCCAAGTTTGATTTTACTACTTGATTCATTTGCACATAATTTCCCCCTTTGCTCTCACTTATTCTCAGAGAGGCTGCTTCAGTCCCTCTAATAAATGGGGAAACAAGTGTAACTAAACTAACAAAAAAGTGCAGTAGATGGATCCCCCTTGCATCCGACAAAACCAATGTATCTGTTATTATTCCATTTCTGTATCCAATCAGTTTTCTCTAGGTTTAGTTTTGCTGTGGTGCATACTCGTGCTTCCCTTCCCCAGAAAATCCAATCCTTTTGATACACAATGTTAAAACACAGCAGCCTCCAAAATAAACACATACAATGAGAAGGGGAAATCAATGCTTTTAGGTCCTTGATTTCCTCCCGGTCTGATATTTCCCCCCCATTTCATTTTTCCCAAGGAGGTCCGAGGCTGCAGACTGAAGTTAGGAGGTTCATATAGGCCACACACACACATACACACACACACACACAGCTTGTCTCTCAACATCTAGCCCCCCCCCACCCCCACCTCCCCCATCCTTGCCTCTTCTCCTCCCCCTGTCTCTTAGTCCCACATCACTGAACAGTACACAGCCAATTAACGTTAGCACATGCATGATTTAGCTTCTCCCCTCTCTATATATCTCTATATCTACAACAGAACTTGTACATTCAACTTCTCTACACACACATGACCTCCCCCCATGCCGAAGTATCGACCACTTCGATCCACGGTGTGAATTAAGGTGCTGGTCAGGTCCAAGTCAGGCTAATCAGGGGGGAGCCGCTCTCTTTGTGTCTTTGCAGACTATAGGCCTCCACTAAAGCCCAAGGATTTTGTTTGAATTATTTAAACCTTCTTCCCCCTAATTCATTTTTCAATGGCTCCAAAATCCCTCCACAAAATGAGGAGAGTTTTGAGCACTCAATGAAAAGTTTGGGCTTGTCAGTTTTTGTAAAAAATTGTGGATTGCTTCTCACATTAACCCTGTGATGAGATGAAATGCAGACATTTGAGTTTTTATTAAAACATCTTGTATGGGTAAGCTTCAGTGATCAACTGTAATTATATACTTTCCCCGTCTGAGCAATTCTTTCGATGTAGCACAAACAAGGACTTGACAAATTGTTGTTATCAAACTGGCACTGCTGAAGTGGCCGAGGCAACTCTGCTTCCTAACCACAGGAGTAGCAGCCGTGAAACATATCTAAAGCTTCCAGTGATTGTGTGTGTGTGTGTGTGTGTGAGAGAGAGAGTGAAACAGGGCCTAATAAAGCACAACAGATGCGTGAACAGCCTCGCATCTCAAGGAGTGTACCTACATATACTTATTATTCATTACTCCCTGTACCACATTATTACTTGGCAGAATCAATATCGGAGAGCCGCGGAAAACAGAGAAAGCGGCATTAGGCATTCAGCCGGTTATGGAGCTACAAATTGCTTTTAAGTGCAGACACTCTGCATGTGTGTGTGTGTGAGACAAAGAAAAAGAACAAGAGAATTTGGGTGTCTTTGGTGCACTTATGCACAAGTGTGTACACACATGTGACACAAGGGCGACTCAACACGTGAAAAGTAATCGCCGTCGCCTCAGCCTTATTTGTAAGCTCGCTGAAATAGACTTGCATTTTCATTGTGTGTCGCTCTGTAATTCAAGCGGAGCTTTTCAGTCGCATTATATTGTTCAGGAAATACTTACTTTTCCAGGGTCGTCTTTGGAGCGAGGCACTTTGAGAAAACACTTGTTCAAGGACAGGTTGTGTCGTATAGAATTCTGCAGGGAGAGACAGAAAGAGAGAAACAGAAGAGAGAACGGAAGGGGAAGAAAAGGCAGGAGAAAGGAAGAAACAGGGCAAAAAAGAGGCAAAAAGTAGTAACTTAACACTAAATCAACTTTTTCAAATATATAAATTACATTTACAGTCACTTTATTTTATTATCAACAGATTTAGGTCACAGTCTTTCATTGCATTCATTTTTTTCCAGAGATGCTTGGATACTCTGTCCTCTAGACCAGTGGTTCACAACCTGTGGGTCAGAATCCCCCAGGCGGGTCACAAGATGAATCTGAGGGGTCACAAGATAATTAATGGGATAGGAGAGAATATTTCTTTTACACAAAATGTATGCTTTTTTGGTGAAATACTGAAGATTTTTAGTCTTCCTAACAATTTGAGAAGTGAAAAATGATCATAACTCAGTGGCATTTTAAAAGAAGGGTCACTTGGAGAAGTAGCTATTTTATTTGAGAGGGACACTTGTTCCTTGCCCCTCCCCTATCCAGACATATAAAAACAGAAATTAAGTGGATAGTTCCAACTTGCGAAGAGAGCAAGGGCATGTAACGAAGAGCAGTAGTAACAACAGTAGTAGTAGAAGTAGCAGTACACAGTGTTTGTTTGGGGCAAACCAACATCATCCCAGCAACTCACACAACACACATTCCCTATTTTGCCATTCTCCATAGCCCTCTGCTGCATCTGCTGAAGCTGACTTTAGCTAGAGTTTCTGGCTCTGGACCACTGTCTTGGCCATTAGTGAAGGTACTTGAAAGTAGAGCAGTCCTCCACTTTCCAAGTGTGAAATGCGAGCCATTATGCCACAGAGGTAGACAGCTGAAGTGTTTCTGTTCTGTCAGACACACCTGAGACTGACGACTGAAAAAGGTGGCTAAAATGCATTCAATGTAGACAGGGGGCATGGCAGGGGAGGCCGGGGCAACAATTAGTCTGAGCTGTGAGGAGGGGTTGTGAGTGTCCCAGGCTGGGGGGGGGCTCTGGGAATGAATGCAGATTTGAATATGTGAAGGGGGCGTGTTCAAGCTGAAACAGGATGTTAAATTGGACGTTATGAAAACGTTACCATTTTTAAAGCATATAACAAAGTCAGAGTTTGGGCCATAATGGGGGGAAACAGACATTTCTAGAATTTGTAACACCTTCTATTGTTTGTGTGTGTTTGTGTGTGTGTGTGTGTGTACATGTGAGAAAGGGAAGGAAGGAGGGGAAGAAAAAGAGAGAGAGAGAGAGAGCAGTTTGAGAGAGAGAAACCTCCAGTTTAGCCTGACACGAACCTGTTCTCCCTTCAGGCTCCTGTTCTCCACTCATCTGCTGCTGCTAATTAATACCACTGGGGAGGAGGAGGGGAGAAGACAGAGGGATAGGAGGTATTTCTCTGCTCTTTCTCCTGAGCTCTTGCTGCTCAACACCGGCTTTGTTTCTCCTACAAAAACCACCTTCCCGCTCTGTCTCTAGCATAGCATAACAGCCCGGTCCACCTCTGCCTCGCCCTGCTCCTCCAGGAGAAAAGCTCCAGCGGTTTTCAGCTGCTCTACTTAGCGGGTCACTTGCTTTTTTGTGGCCGTCTATCAAGGAAATGCGTGACAGTCGGGTGATGAAAATGGCAAGGAGGACTGCCACCAGCTCGGCACACAAAGGCAACCATCTGTTCCAAAAACTTTCCTGAAGGAGGAGGCGCTGGATCATTAACACCAAGTCCACCCGTCACTTCAGCAGCCAGCCTGTCTAACTTTGCTAACCTATACTCTTTGTTTATTTACACACTTTTTTTTATATTACCCAAGCAGTTTTTGTACACCTGTGCACTACTTGCAATGTCTGCACAACCCTGTGTATTTTAGACTTTGCACACTCGGACACTTTTTACTTTCAGGCATGTGTGTTGTCTGTCGGGGCCGGGCGGTGCAACGAAAAACGCTACCGAAGCTGGTGTTAAAAATCTCTTATCAACCTACATTTGTTAATATCGTTACGTATGGTAAACACTTTCCCCGCTGTCCCATTGGAGTAAATGAAGAGCTTTAAATGTTATTTCTAGGATGGTTTGGGCCATGGGGAGCTCGATTTCCTCATTAGTGTGTCCCTTTCTACTGGTTATTCACATGTCCACAAAAACTACCACCCTGTAACACAAACAGATGGGAATGCCAGTATACCAAACAATACATATTTTCATGTAACACTAATTTCCTTATATTAATGGTCAGTGTTGACAGTCTCTGGCATATTTAAAAAATATTCCAGCAGATCATTTAATACTGAATTCTAGTTTCAGCCAACCACAATGTTGGGGAAAAAGGTATTTTCAATTCAATTTCATTTTATTTAATTTTTTCCCCCAATTGTAATTGTATTTTCAGACCAGGGTTTTAAAAAAAGTTTGTTGTAATGTTTATTTTTGCATGTACAGAATTGTAGAGTGACGTGCTACGTTTGTTGCTTGCAACCTTACTGTCGCTCTATATTGCTGAATTCATTCCTACTGTCTCATGTGTGTTTATTTTCATTACTTTAGTGTACTGCATAATCAAAATGTAGTCAAGATATTAAAACAAGACTTGAGGAGTGTCTCAATTTGCGTTCTTCCGTACTTACACTTGCTATTTTAAGTGCGTTCACAATGACGCTTACGGTGCATTGTCAGTACTCGAATGGTGTAAATTGAAATACGACAATCATGGTCAAATGTGGGCGATAACCCTCCATCAGGATGCAAGTGGTCAAATGTAGCGATGCTGCACATCCGTGTTCACATTAAGATAACACTACCTTGTCAGTTCACACACTATGCAAGTAAGTACATAGTGTACACAGTGTACTACATGGAAGTGTACCGAATAGAGACACAGCCTGAGTCTACAGCCATCCTAGCAGCTCTGTGAGACTGTACACTAAACGTTAACATGCTCACAATGACAATGCTAACATGTTAATGTTAAGCAGGTATAATGTGTATACCATGCTCACCATCTTAGTTAAGTGTATTCCATGTAACATACAATATAACATAGTGTTTAACATTTGCTAAGTAACACAAAACACAAAGTACAACTGTCACCCACAAATTCTGAAATGTTCAGAAATTTGATTTTGTCAATATCACCCAGCCTTTATATGATCCTAAACAATTACAATTCTATCTGTTCAGTTACATTTAGATGTAATGTAGTTTCCATTTACAGTATGGCCATTTCATTTCTTATATGTACATACATGACAAATACACATGTACACACACACAAAGAAAAAGATCAATTGCATAAAACCGCTTCTTTTTTCTTTCTACTTCTTTCTACCACAATTTCACCACTCAGATAGTTAAAAGGATGTACATGTTGAAGAGGAAAATAATTTGTGTGTGTGTGTGTCTTTGTGTGTATAATTATATAGTGAAAAGTAGTGAAAACTATCCTTCCACTTGGAAACCATCCGTTTTAGCCTACGCCTGCTATTGTGCACATTGTACATGTGGATACAGAAGTGCAAATGCCTCTTCTTCTACATGTTATGGAAACGGTAATCTCCTATCACTGAATGGGAATAGTCATTATCAATAAATGTACTGATTAGCAGCACTGTGAAGTAAGATAATGAGATTCACTGCTGTGTCCTCCTTCCACCCACTCCTCACCCTGCCTGATTAATGAGCTTATTGGGCCAAGCTGGGCCATGCCATTCCTGTCCAGTAGCTGATGGATCACACAGTCACAGGCATCGTGTGTGAGTGTGTCTGCGTGTGTTTGGGTGAAATGTAGGAAGGACATTGAAGAAGACTACTGGTTCAGCCCAATCACTTTGACGTGAGAAAAATGACATACACAACATATACACTCACTGTTTCCACTGCAGGAAAATGTCTCAACAGGCTCTAAATACAGTAAATCAGTGGCAGCCAGGGTTTGAACTTCTCACTCTAGCCCCCTTCTTTACATTCTATTTCTGTCACTTTTCATGAGAGCAACAGAGTGTGAGAGTATAAATCTTTGGTTTGAATAACATAGTTTAGCAAGTGAAAGCATTTAGCTTCAAGTGTTCAAATAAGCAGATACTCAGACTGTGGCACAAGTATGATTTTAAGAAATGTAAGTGAATATAAAAAAAAAAAGCGTAATACTTAAGAGATTCTGATCTTGTGGAAAAAATGAAATGTCATTGTTCTTTGTGTTTCAATAGAATCACAGATCCATAGACATAAAGATCAGGAATTGATTTTTTTTTTATTGTTTGACTAAGAGTGTGTATGTGAATACATATGCATGACAACACTTTATATCATTCTGAGTGCAACTAGAGTGCACCTGCATTTGTTCATTTTACAATCTATTGTATGTGTACAGTTCCCATAATGCTTCCTGATTTGACGTGCAATTTTACAAGACTGGAGATTATGTTACAGAACAATAAGGTAAAAAAAACGTTTGACACAGTTATTAGTAGCAATGAGACTTTGTGCATGCATGTGTTGTATGTACAGTATATACTGTTTATGTTTTTTTGTGGTAGCGGGAGCTGCTTCTGCTGCTGCTTAACGTAGGGTGCAGCATCCTGGACTTGAAGAGGTTAGTTATATAAGCCGGCCTTGATAAGCATGGATGACTTTTTGACAAAATGCAATGTGATATAATGTGATGTGTGACAAAAAGTCAGGTTTTGGAAACATGCTTTCGGGAGGAGCGGAAAGACAGAGGAGAGGACTGTGCTTCTGTGTGTGTGTGTGTGTGTTTATGTATGTGTGGATCAGTCAGAGAAAGTGATCAAAGAAAGAATGACAAGTTCGAAGGTTGACGGAAATGGTTGAAGAGGTTAAAGTATATGTGCGTGCGTGTGTGTGTGTGTGTGCAGATGAGGCAGGTTGCAGGTTAAAAGGAGCCAGAAGGATATTCTGGCCATAGGCAGGAAGGTTGTTCTGTATGTGTGTGTGTGTGTGTGTGTGTGTGTGTGTGTGTGTGTGTGTGTGTGTGTGTGTGTGTATGTGTGTGTGTGTGTTTCTGGATACGGCAGGGAAACAGGTCACACGGAGAAGACTGAAGTTACATAAGCGGGTAGGTTTGGAAGATTTGGGTCATGACAGCTGAGATAAATACAAAGGGGCAACATTAGATGGCATTTCCTCTTAACTGAATTAAACAGTCTTGAAAAGTGTTGTTTCACAAGCGAGGCAACAAAACTTGTCCCATTTTAATGGTGAACTGGAAACATACAGTACAGCCCAACTGGCATTGAGTTGCAAAGTGGGAGGAAGTATTTTTGGGTGCTTTGGTTTCCAAAAGTTAACAGTCCCATTCATTTTCTGCATAGACAATTGTAAGGTGACTCATAGTTGGAGGTTGAATCCTCAGGTGAGCAGTTGTGTTAGCAAATATTTGATATCTGATTTTTATTTGATAAAAAAAAGTCAAAAGGTACAAGCCTGTATGCATAAAAACATATGTCACATTGCTCGCACCAATCAGGATTCAGCAACATTTGACTGAAAATGTGATGCCAGTTGTGGGGTTGTTGATCAAATCTGCATTCAAAATGCATTCCTATGTTTACCTTAAGTCTACAGCAGACTGACTTAGACAAATCAAGTGGGTATATTTAAAGTTAGTTTACTTTGTACCAACACAAAGAGCTAATTTCTAACTAAAAAGGCAGTAATAAAGACGTATATTTGTCTAACTCACTGACTGCCAATACCTCATATTAGTTTCAGCTTAAATTTGGATGTAATATTTAGAAAGACATGCATTTTGTCCCTCATCACTTGCACTGAAAATGTTTTGGGAAGGAATCTCTTTGCAGTCAGTGTGAACTGGAAAAATGATTATAGCCACCAAAAATGGTTTCAATATTAATTTAGGCATGCTAGTATTGTTTTAAGATGGCATTGAAAAATTTAAAACTTTTCTTTAAAGCTTGTTAAAGACGGGTTTTTGTTTCTAATTTTTATATTATGTAAAGAATATTTTATAAAGTAAGATGACTCCATGCCTTCTGCTCAGTTCCTGTAATGCAACCACAACATTTCCATTATCAGTTTCACATTTTTTCTGAACACACAGCTAAACACACATCCTGAGATATCAATATCAGGTCTGTAATGTCAGTCACTAATGTGACTTGGCAAGCCATATTAGTGAATTTAGTAAAAGGCTGGTGAAAAAGGAACCCTTCATTCGTGGTTTGCGTAAATCCGTCTAAAAGCCCTGCTCAACTGTGCGTCTGCAAGGAGACTGAGGTCAAAGGCCAAGAAGTTTGCTGGCAAGGGTATTAACCTAAGGAGGGCCTAGGGAGAGACATGCACACACAAATGCACACCCACACAGAGGCATTCAGGAGAGTCTCTCCCATGCCCTTCAGGATGAATGTATTGTGGTGTCAGAGACAGTCCCTGTGCGCGCGCAGACAGAACAAGAGATAAAGAAACAGAGAAAGAGAGAAAAGGAAGGAAGATGTAGCAAGAGGGCATATTTGGAGAGAGCAGAGATTTTATTAACTTTCAGCTGAACCCATTCAGTGCATAAAGTGGTAAAGTTTGAACGTAAGGCAGAGGAGAAGGAGCTGGGAGGAGGGAGGGTGCAAGAGACACAAAGAAATAAAGAGCTGGAGTCGGCTGGAAGAGGGAATGTGGGGGTACGTGCACATACGGACAGGTGTCTTAGATGTGAAAGTCTCCTGGGTTCAGAGCATCATTGAGATGCCTTATTATATCCTGATGGTGACGGAGTGACAGACGCTCCGTGAGAATGCGGGGTTGAATACAAGTCACTACTTCAAACCCCATCTAATACATATTCATTTCATTTGATGGACCCTTCCCCCGCCCTCTTCACTCCCTCACTGAAGTACTTCACACAAGTCAGCTATAAGATGAGATGTGTGTGACAGTGCAGTGTGTGTTTGTACACTGGTGAATGTGCCTGAATTTGCGTGTGCATGCAGCTGTGTGTATTTCAGTGTGCACATGTACATAAGTGTGTATGTAGGCAAGTGTGTGTGCGCACCTGTCCACGCGCCTCCGACTGGGAGCAGTTATGTGCACACATGTTCGTCCGTATGAATATGTGTCTATATGGATGCATGTTTTACAGCAATAGTGTGCCAGTGTGTGTTTGTATGTGCATGAGTGCGTGTGACATCGCAGACGAGGTGGAAGTAGGGTTGCTACAGTCTACGGGGATCTAGCAAGAAGCTCCAAAACAATAACAGTATACTGAAATGTGGTGTATCAAGCCCTTGTTGCAGGTTACATGTCTAGTGTTTCCACGGGCCCGGGTCAGCCTGCTTTAATTATTTCACGGGGCCACCGCAAGCCACGAACACGTGCGCTTCCACTGCATCCTCACACAGCAGGGGATACCTGCGCTGAGCTGCACTGTTAACAGGGTTGTCTGCAGCCAACCCATGACCCATCCATCAAGCCTGGATTAACACTTGTCTGTCTAGACAAGACAAAAAAACTGTGTTCATCGCTCAGTACGTTTGTAGCTTCTAACTGAATCTCTTTGGCTTGGAGTTTAGTTAGTTTAGTTTGGAGTCACTAATTTGTTCTTGTTTGTACTTTAAGAGATCAGCCTTATTTTAGTGTTTACCGATCACTTTACATCCTTATTGGAGCTATGTTAAGTTACTGCCAATCTTGGAACCCTTCGGCTATTGTCTGACAACAATTTAGTATCTGGGGGCAATGGCCATTGTCGAGCTTCCGGTGTAGCCAGCGGATGTCTGGATAACAGATATCTGGGCCAAGACTTCCTCTTCCGTGCACCGGCCATTGTTTACAGTCCAATTAGCAATCATTTGATGACAATTTGAATGCAGATAAATTTGTTTTGTTAGCAGATCCATTTTCAAATAAAAAGTTCAAGCAGAAACGGACACAGTGGGCGGTTAAATCAAGAGCTGCACATGGCAGGCTTTAACTGTGTTTTCTGCAAACCAGAACACTTCCAACAGGTCATCAAAATAAACACCTTCTTTAACCTCGCCATGCTGTGCACTGGAAAAACATTTCGTGCCGTCCCGACCTCCATGTTGGTAACCACTGTCCTGAACTGCCAAACATTATTTTACTAGCTACCATCCTTCGTCTGTCATCAGTGATTTCTCATCTCACAACTGATTTAGAAAGACAAATCCTTTCAGCTGGTATTTTAATATAGTGTTTCAAAAATAACACAGTGACCAAACTAGGTTGCAGAGCAGCATGAGGTCATTGTGGCACACTTCCTGTTGTTAGTTGTGTCGAGCTGAGCGCTGTGGCAAAGTGACAGCTTCTGTCAGCGGCCTTCCGGGAGAGGAGGCGAGTGAGCAGGAAGGAAGGAAAGGAAGACAAGCAGGAAGGAAGGAGTGCCCTGGTTGTACTCTGCAACCCAATAATGTTTGACAGCCTCGTTTTTCTATTCTCGTTCTTGATGAACTGAAGACCATTCTTCAGTGAGTTATGAGCTTATTAATTAAACAAAGATGATCTGTGTTGGGCTGTTCAGGAGTGCGCTCAGTTCATGACTACTGAAACTGTACCTTTAACCCCCTCTGTGATTAAAATGTCAGTACAACGGTCGAGTTATAGAGGTCCTGTCATTAAAGAGGTACTGCACATTTTACTGCTCCTCAGCAGATGTTGGCTGTGAAGCACAATTCTGTTGCTGAAGATGAGATTTAGCCATTTTTGTCTTTGTTTTGGTGTTTTAGTTTTTAAGTCTCTACCAAAAACCAAAAAGTGCTGGTGTGGAGACGTGTCGTTTTCACATGCACACCATGTTTTTAGATTCTGCCATTTTAGTGTGGATGCACTGCAGTCATAAAGAAATAGTCATAGTTTATTTGAAATAATTAGGTGGTTTCATATAAAAGTGCACTCCCAATACTAATGTGCATCTTTCATTGCGGTGAGTGGTGTTCAGAGCACAAATAAGTTAAATTGGCAACAGCTAAAGAGGCTGTGTTTTTTTACTTTATGCCAGTTGTTTGTACTGTATCAAAGCTAGCTTTTACTTTAATACATCCAGTGTCTTTTCATAGATTTTTGAAAAAAAACATGTAATCGACTGCTCACAACGGACAATCACTGACTCTGCTTTGGTTCAGGCTACTCATTAGGTCAAAACACTTCATTGAAAATCAACTGAGTGAGAGTCCACTACCAGAGTCCGTTTTATCTGACTGGCCTTCCTTAAAAAGCACCACATAGGTTTTACTGTCACAAATCACCTCTTATATTTGAGCAGGGCTTCTAATTTTGTCAAACTAGAAAAATAATCTACAGTTTGCTACACTGATGTTATTTAGGGTCTGACAAAAGACAGGCCTGTGTCTCATTGCGGGATACAAACCCAGTGACAAGCGAATAAGCTCATTCTATGTTATAATTGTTGCATTCCAGAGTTCTACAGAAACCAGCCTTAAGCCTATTATTAGCCATATGGAGAGCGCTACAGGCCTGGCTGGTTAGAGAGGGAAATGCAGTGTTGGATGGGTGCCAAATCCTCGAGGAGATAGCAAGAGAAATTCCTCACTTTTAATTAAGAATTTAATACTGAGAGTGCTATTAGTGATTAGTATGTAATTAAAAGCTCCAGCAGTGTTACACATACAAGTATAATTAATAGCTTCATGTGTGCATGTGTGTCTATGGAGGGAACCTAAAAATGACACTCTGCTGATAACCTCAGTTTGTTCTTCAAACAATAGCAGCAGTTTATATTAAAAATACAAATGTGGTGGAGGAAAAGTGCCCCTGGTATATTTTGCTTCATAAAGAAATGTCATCACATGCAGAAGAATTGTGGATTAGATTTTTCCACAGTTCCCCTTTAACATCTACCAGACTGGCGGACCATATTTGTTACTTAATGGCTGTCCACAGTTATAAATCTTTGCCTGTGAAACATTAGTTTTGTATTGAAGAAAATAACCTATTTTGGCTCAGTTGTACCAACATGTTTTCATGTTATAGACATGAAAATATAACTTCTAACACTTATAACTTCTTGTTTCTCATGAGTATGCTCAACTGTAACGTGGTAAATTGTGGACAACAATCAGTGTATTTTCTACCTTCAGTAATATGGTCCTATCTATACACTTCGTTACCTAGAATTCCATTGAGATTGTGGCCATGTCACTGTTTTTAGGTTTTAAAATGTTCTAAAATTGACACTTATTTTCTTCATGATTGACACCAAAACACTTTGGAAATGTACTGAGAAGCTAAGGTAAAGCTAGATTCTAGCAATGTTTGCTGTTTTTGTTAGTGAAATTGGGAGGTACTGCACACTTAAATATGTTTTTTGGGCTGTAAACTAAATTGCATGACTTGTTAATATTGACATTTCTTACCAAGTTTATAAAAATCGAACCTGCAAGGCCAATGCTGACATAGAGACAACCGGTTGGGACCTATCTATGTCATGAAATATATATTTAAAAAAGACTCTAGTTAGTGTCAGTCAGACCCACACACTGCATCAGCCTACAATTGTTGTTCCCTCACATTTCTTAAATATTGGAGGGTGGAGTAACACTTTAATTAAATTTGCTATCAGACATAAGCTTTGATAGCAAAATATAATATATAAAAAATTATTTTACAGACAATGCATATCAAAATCATATCACATCATATTTTTCTAAATTTCTAACACAATGAAAAGAGGGAGACTTTGACCTTGAGACAGATGCAGACACACACTGGTGTAACGTGACGTAAACTGAAAATGCTGAGGTACATGTAACAGTTCAGTAGTGACGAGGGGATCAACACAGAGTCAGAAGAGAGATTCAATAAAACAAACAGACTGCTTTCGCATTTTCGCACTATAAGCCTCTTTTAAAATGACTGGAAAATACAGGAAAAAGTGGACCCCCACAGACACAAGTAAGTAACTGTACACACACACGTCCCTATACATATATAAACACACGCGTACACTAGCACTACACACTGTACAGACACACATTCTGCACACTGTTTTCCACAGATCTTCCACAGATTGTCTCAAAGCTGAATCACAACCACAATACAGTGGTGAAATTTCAGTTCTACTTATATGACACAAGCTGAGGAGCCTCAGTGCAGCTACAGCCACATAATGACTCCCAGCAGCCAATGACAACAGCCTTCCTCCACATACGTAAGTACACTTGACACTGTGCACCAACCTCCACTGCGCTCAGTCGCAGATCTCCCACAGAGCAGGCTGGAGAGAATTGGAGCCATAATAATGGCTCAGTGCTGATTCATATCAGGTGATTGTCTGTGACATGTGGTGTTCAGCCAAAGGCCAAAGGCCATTGCGGTAGCGCTGCCCTTTACAACGTCACATTAGGCCTTGCTAATTCGCAGGCAATTAGCCTGGCTGCATGGGAGCTAGCCTGAGGCGACGGGGTCGCAAGAGAGCAGGTTAGTCAGCACAGACTGCAACAAGCCATTTGGTGAAGGTACAGGTCTAGACTGTGGTCTGTACAGGTCCAGTAGTAAATAATGGGAAAGCCTGCACATTTTAATAATAATATTATGTTGACGTGAGCTTTGACTAACCATCATTACATTCGGCCTGAAAATATTATGATAGAATAGAGGAGAATAGAATACTAAAATCTTTAAAATGCAGTTCAGAGTCAAATGTGATGTCTTTAAATTCCTTTAAGCGACCCAAAACACAATTCACATTTGAGAAGCAGAAACCAGTGAATGTTTGGCATGTTTTTCTTGATAAATTACTTAAATGATTAATCCATTATCAAAATTATTCTGTCAATAAACTACTTGTTTCAAAACGAAATAGAACAGAAAATCATGTTATTATCCACCAAGGTGGGAATCATTATTTCACATCAAATCTGCACAAAACCAACCTATAACAGAACAAATAAAGACAGTACACTATGAAATACTAAAACAGTATGACAGGAAAGCTAATTAAGACAGAACATACATAAAAAATACTGTAAGGCAGGCGTTTTAGAGTTTAATATTCTGATTGCTTTTGGAATAAAAAAATATATATATTCTCAAAACACCAAAACAGATTTTATTACAGATGACTCACTGTTACAAACTGACGAATAAGAGACCAAAGACAGAAAGCAAAAAAGAGAAACCCCTGTGTGGCTTTGGTCTTCCGCTGCGTGCTCACTGAGTTGTGGTAAAGGTGGAACCTCAAGTGAATGGACACGTAGGTGTGAAAGGGATGCGTGGGGGCTGCAGAGGGCATGGGAAAGTAGAGCGGTGCACAGTGTAGGACACAGAGAGTGAGGGAGAGGTTGGTAAAGATAACATAGGGGAGATAATGCTGTAGCAGTGATACAAAATAATGCTAGAATGACGCAGCCTGATGCAACTCTGTTTGCATTCCACTCCAGTGTACTGTATCCCCACTCTATTAACACACTATTCCTTTATTTTAAAAATGGAAATGCTATGCACGCATGTTACACAAGATGAATTTTGGAACGCCAACAAGCTCCATAAACAAATGGCTCATGCATTCGTGTGCTATCTCGTTTTTTTTGTTACAGATTCATAACCTCCTCCACAGCTCCGGAGGAAGGTTCTCCTCATTACTTCTCAGATGAAAAAAGCTCTCCATATTCATTTCCAGCTAAGACACAAAAATCTCACGACCTTGGGAAGCTACATGATTATAACGGCTAACTAGATTTAATGCACTTCAAAGTGTGTGTGCGTGTGTGTGTGTGTGTGTGAGTGTGTGTCTGTGTTTTTGTGTAGATGCAACACATGCAGTACGCCCGTGGTGTTCAACCAGTGTACGTATTTGTGCGATTTCTAAGGATGAAATTTGATGTATGTATGTGTGTGCGTGGTGAGTGTGCATGACTGTGTGTTGTCCTGGTTTCAACTCTGTCGTTCCTGCACTCTCACATTATCATACAGAGCAGACGGAGTGCGTGTGCTGGGTAGTAAAACTCTCCTCTGCTCTCTGACAGTCTCCTCTCTCTTCTCCAACACAACCCCACCCACCCCCCATCTCCTCTCCTGCTGAGCTCCCCGTGTGTAATCTGTAGACTGCACACGTACACTGCCTACCTGAGTGGGAGTCTCTCTGTGGATGTACGAGCTTGAGTGCGTTTGTGTGTGTGTGCATGCATGTGTGGCAGAGGGTGAAGGAGACGGCGAACACAACAGACCACGTGTGAGGCGTTTTCTGAAAGCTCAAGTGTCGGTACATTCAAAAAACACGTATATCAAACTGTGTACTTGCAACGCGTGTATGTTTAAGCCGACAATGTCTGTGGAACGTGGCAGCCAGACAATCTCTGTGTCTGCGTCCCACTGCGTACAGCTGACAGCAATCACCTGAACTGGAATGAACCGGACTTATGTAACTTTCCCTGTGACGGCCATGGCTGGTATAAAACAAGCACCACTGTGTTGAGTCGGGTCATCCAGGAAGCAAAAGTTTACAGCCTTTTCTTGAAGACTAGAACAGAAATGAGACTTGCGCTTTACCTTGAAGAACTACAGAGTGCCTAATTTTTTTTACTTTACATGCTTCTAAAATGTCAGTTCATGTCAGTGGTTGCGAAATATTTTTTACTCCACACATCTGTGGTGACACTGTATTACTTTTTATTGGTGACAATCTTCAAAGAATCGTTTTTTTTAAGTGCTGTGCATTGAAAAACATATTCAGTCAAGTAGTCGTATACTGACAAATAAGAACAATATTGTGCATTGCCCTTAGTGGAAAGAAACACAGCTTTGGGTTAGGTATCTCAAAACAGAATCTCTTCACTGATATCATGGACAAATGCCAGAACATGTGAAAAACTAACCACAATACCATCAGTACAGTGCTTTAATGATGCTACTAGAATGCAGCCACACACACAAATCAATGAATCTAGAGGTGTAATTATGGGATACTAAAACATCCTGGCACCCAAATACAACCAGCAGGAGAAGGAAGTCAGGAGAGAAAGCCTGAATGGTCCTAATAACCCCTATCCTCTCTCTCCGAACAAAAAACGAATTGATTGAATCCTACATGCAGGTAAGAAGCTCTGCCAACACAACCTGGTTTGTATCATAACCTTTTTGTATCCATTTCTGGCATGCATCTCTGCTCAGGGAATGGTGTGTTGAAGATTATAGACGGGGAACAAACAAAGGTTCGTGGAAGAAGAGAGGAGAGGAGTGAGTGACTAAGAGAAAGAGAGAGAGAGAGAGGAGGGGAAGGGGGGGGGTGGTGAAGTGCAAGTGCTTGGGAGATGAAGATAGAAAGTGAAAGAGAGAGAAATAATGAGAGAAGAAAAAATTTTTCCTGCTCTCAGAGAGATGAATTGGTTGATAGTTTGCAGACAGCCTTTTCGATGTGTCAGTGGAAGGACTATATCCATCCCCTTCTTCACTAATAAGGTAAAGAATCCCCAAGACACAACCGTAGGGATCTATTCATTTGTCTCCAATAACACAGCCACCTTTCTGCTCATATTAGCCAGGATTTGCATAGCCACATTTACATAAGGATTTAATAATGTCGCCTGAATGAGACAAAATGCATCTGTCAATCATTCCTGGTTCACTAAAAGGTTTATTTGCTCTTTGAGGCAACCACTGGATCAGATTTGTGCATTCTGAGCACTAGAAACCGGGTTGAGCTTCGATAGCATTTGATCAAAGTTGAATCCAGTATCAAATCCACTTGTTGAATTCAATATCTTTGAAATCCCTTATCAAATCTAGGTTTAGCTTTCAACACTTGTAAGTTATAAATAACTTAACTAAACTCAACGATTCAATTGAGATCTGTAATAGCATTTTGTTGGGTGGGAAGGTAGAAGGACTACGAGTAGATACAACCTGAATATAAGATGCACAACATGAAACACTGAAATCATATTTAATTTGCACACCTTATATTGCATGAGCTACTTGCTCCAAAACAGAAGGTCCACATTCAAAACTACTGAGTTTAAATTATTGTATATATTATACATATGTGAAAGTTTAACTGGTATATTGGACGCAATCCTAAACAGACCTGTGGAAAACGGATCCAAACCCAACATTTATAAACCAAACCTAGCAGCTACATGAGCACTATCCAATAACAAGCAGCCGCAGTCAAAAACAGCTGCAATATAATAATAAAGTCCTAAGAACAAATGTCAGAAACTAATTACAAAAATTACTCGTTTATAGGCTTCAAAGACTCATTTAATATCTGTGAATCAAACTCCAAAAAGTAATTGTCATTTAATAGTATAAACCTGCATAAGCTACTGACTTCCTGAAATATTTCCTTCCGTTGAGTGGGCCCATGAAGACCTGTGCTCCCACCACTGAGAATGACATGACTCACCTCTCTGTTGTCCTGGGTTTAACTGCAAAAACTGTTCACATTCCAACCGTGATCATGGAGTTGTGTTAGAGTGGAAAGTCAGAGAATAAAAGTTAATTAGCTACAGCTGATATGATTTTCTGTCGCTGTTTATTGAAAGAGTGACGGTCAACACCACCCTAAAAAGGGGACACCTGAAATCTGAACGGTTTGTACTTTGCACCTTACAAAAAAAGGGTGAGGAAAGATTAAAAAATAGCCCATAAGATGATATGTGTTAGCCTTGAGTGCTTACAATACAGGTATTTTACCATCATAGAACCAGACTAATTGGAACCAGCTATAGGAGCTTAACCATAAAGAGCAAGACACTATATTACATGGTTTATCTCTCGTCTTACCTTCCAGCCGCTGCCCGCCTCTCGGTAGTAGGGGAAGTTGTCACATATCCACTGGTAGATCTCACTGAGGGTCATTCGTTTGCGCGGCGAGCCGTTGATTGCAAAGGTGATTAGGCTGGCATAGCTGTAGGGCGGTTTACCGTCTCTGTGCTGTGCAGCTTCCTCCTGGTCCAGCGTTGTTCCTGGGTCCAAATGGGCGATTTTCTTGCCAGGCCCGTGCCCGTGATGGTGACCGTGGTGGTGTCCATGGTGGTGGCCGTGGTGGTGGCCCACATCTGACTTCTGGATGGCTGCCCTCATGCTGAGCTGGGGTAGCCAGTCCATTGAGGTCAGGCTACTCTCCAGCTCAGAGGTCATGGTACTTGTAGGTTGAGGGGTCAAAAGGGAAGGGTGAGAGGCTCAGCGACGTGGCGTGTGGAGGATCTCCTGTTGGCTCACTGAATGGGTGCTGTGCAGCAGCCTTGGCTCAAGTCTGGAAGAGCAGGAGGTTTGTTTACTATGCCTATTCATCTCCTCTAGCTGGAGCAGAAAGCACACTTGGCAGAGACACACAGATGTTAACTTGCACATTACTTTCCACATACAGTGTAGCTTTGTATAATGGAAAACTACATATTTTGGCATGTTTATCACTTGGTCTTTAACACTGGACATAAATATGATCTGCAATGTAAGAAAAAACTTAAATCAAACAGTTGTATCCCATGAATTATACAGTAAAGTAAAGCAGTACGGGGCACTAGGTATGAGTTAAGTGTCTTACACTTCCCATTCCTTTCCATCTTTCTTTGGGCCAAAGCATCTGGGGAAGTCACCGAAGTGAAAGGTAGAGTCCTTCCCTCGTGCATGTTCACAAGTTCTTCATTTAGCCACTGCAATGGCCGCTGCTGCAACGCACAAACACAAAACCACACAAGACGGTGAGCTTGCACTGCCAGACAGCCTTCATAAGATATTAATATCGCACAATCGCTCAACTGGCCTCGGCATCTGTCCAACCCGATTAAAACTCTTCTCTCTTTCTCTCTCTGTGTTCTGTCTATCTGGATTGCCTAGCACTCTCGTTCGCTCCAAAGTGGAAATGGCAATTGGATCTGCAGAGTGACTAAAAGCTGGGGAATTGTTTTCACAAGTGCCTGCCAAATGGGGGGAACAGCTCGGGAGGAATTCCAACCCTCTGGAGGAGCCGAAAGGCTCGTCCCCTTTCCCTCTCTGCGTAACCCCCCCACACCGTGTTCCCATTCTCTGACTCTCGACGTGTCTCACTCTCCTGTCAATGTCATGTAACTGTTACTCATCACTGGGGTAAAGATGTTGCATTCAGACCACTTTTATTCAACAAAGAATATTGCCTTGTTTAGTGTTGGGTGCTGTTGAAAGATAAACATCCTACATTCTGGGAAATGCAGGTAAACCTACAAGTTTTATGAAAGAGAATGATACAGAGTGGGTCAATGCCAGGGAATAGTTAACAATGGCTTAATAGATTCAGCCTCCTAAGGATACTGAAATCTACATCAAAACCTTCATTTGCCATCCCATGCAGTAACCTTCATATGTCCTTGAATGACAAAGAGCCTATTGGCCCACGCTTTTTACATTCATGCTCACTGTATATAATCAAAGTGGAAGAACTTCAATGAGCCTCCCTACCAGGAGGAACACAGACCCTTCTGTCTCTCTTTCCACCAATCCCCATTGAGAGCCAGGATGTAGAAGAAGGGAAATACTCAGCTCCTGCAAAAACCTTGCTTAATTGCAAGTAGAAAAAACAAATGTTTAGCAGCAGACTCATCAAGCCAAACAAGCCAAGCATTGGGACTAAGGGAATGAAATAGGAACCGAGAGAAGAGATATGCCCGATGAGGCATCTTGCACAACACCACCCCCATCTCCTCCTCAAGGCTCTGCCACTGTGGGAGAAGCCACAGCCAACCCCCCTCTTCCAAATCCCAGGAAGTCATCTTAATTAGTGCACCTTTTTTTTTTTTTTTTTGCTGAAGGGAAGGTAGCATTTCCATTCGTAATGGTGGTGGGTAGGGGATGGGGGTGGTGACACACAAGACACAGAACAACAAGTACTTATTTTCCCCTCATTAAAAGGAGGTTCAAGCTGCAAATCCGCCTGCCACAAGCCCTGACCTGCTGTGCAGCCGTGGCTGCTGTTGTTGAGAAGTTTGGGAGCGTGGGTTGGCTGCATGGCGGCACGGTGTAGCTTCGCACCGCTAGCCTGGTGATGCGTTGGGATGATGAGTAACAGAAGAGAGAGGAGAGAGAAGAGGAGGGGCATGACTTGGCTTCTAGGGAGAAGGGCCCTGCTGGGCGGATAGACGCAACCAATTACCTAGTCGACTCAGTCAACTGGTCCCACAGTGACTGGGTTAACCTCAGCACTATGCTTTTTTGTTTTTGATATCTGCTGTGTTACATGAGCCTCAGAGGTCAGTGTGGTGGGAGAAAAATGATCACTTCAGAGGAGACAGCTAACCGTATATCTATGATATCTTACGGGTATCTGTTTTCTATAGAAATGTATTGTTTTGTATTGTATGAATACATGCTGAGTGTTAAACTCTCTAAACTGAGTGATTTATACTTCGGTAGTTAAAAGGTAGTTTATTCATCTCAGGTAATTGTTCATGGTAATCTGAGCATACTGCAACAACAATAAGTATGGAATAACCTAGATTGAGATAGGAAATTTACAATTTTGGTCTTTGTTGATGAAGTTGTTGTTGTTGTTGTTGTTGTTGTTGATGATAATGATGTTGATGCATTTCAGAGATAAACACTTGGACTGGAAAGATCCATACAGTCTATTGGTATTAGATGTCATTTTTTTCTTTCTATAATGTTTAAACACTTTACTTATAATTAACTCATATCATGTTATGAAAACAGTTTAGTCTAAATAGGAACATTTCAAACCAAACCTCGTTAAGAAAACTAATTACCAGATTGTAATGTCCATATTCTATCTAACAATAACAACAAAATTTATCTGTTTTTATTCAAAAAATATATGATTAACTGCATGTTTAGAAATAAACCTGAACAGATACAGCCAATTTCACGACGAGATTTGTCTCCTTGTTGCAGGGCAGGAGAGAACTAATTGTAATACAATAGTTGTGGGCTCATGCATTAAGCCAACTAACACAATTCCTGCACATACCAGTCAAAAACCTGCAAGATTAAACTCTGTAGCACTGATTAGGAAACATCAAAACTTTACCCACCAGGCAGATTTCAAAGAGCTGTAGTTGAATAGAAAATAAAGGTAGCAAAGAGGGGATATTCTGGCAGCTGATCATACAGAAAAGCAGGATTTTATTAAATAGTTTCAACACATTTAGTATGAATGTGCATGGGAACATACATTTTCAGAGACATTTCCAGAGACAACTTTGGTAACTTTAAAGTTGTGAGATATTAGCTGGCACTTCCAGAAAAGATTACAAGCACTAATATAAAAATAACAGCAAGAATTTGGACGTTTATGAACGTCCAAATTCTTTCTCAAAAGAAATCTTTCTCCTCCAAAGAAGTTAAATACATCACTCTCTGCGCTGTGGATGGAGCTTTCATGGCTGAGAACATTGTCCCTTTAAAAGAGTTGAGGGTCTGTGTGTGATTGAATGTATTCAACCATTAGACTTTGTAGCTGTGATGCACTCACTCAGCTGTACGCATCACTAACAGCTAACAGTCCCCCGCTGCTAGCAGGCTTTTAGACTGAGAGAGGCTTTACAGTTCTGCATTTTAATAGAGAACTTTGAATGGAGTGATGGGGGATGGGTGAGGGAAGGGGGGAGGGAGCCAAAAGAAAGAGGCATCAAAATATTTTCTGAGGAAAATGAAGTAATGACAAAATACCCACCCGGAGTGTGCAGAGCAGAAGGGGTTTCTGGGAAGGATTGCCTTGGCAAGGGTAAGGCTAATATGTCAAAAGAAAGTCTGTAGGCATACTGAGCGCTGTCATGTCTAGGAGTGTGGGCCATTCAAAGGAAGGAGGAAAAGGTCCAAAAAGCAGTATTGAATGTCTTAATTACTTTCTGCTTCAGTGCCAGAAAACATACCCCTGAAAAGGTTCAATTATAAGATATCAAGGCAAATCAGCTGCCCTTATGGTGGCTGCTTGCTCATCTCTCAATGGAGCTGGGTTAAGCAATTATCGTTTGATACCGACGACTTATTCTCAAAGAAGACCTGGAAAGGCATCGATGTACTGCACCGTTTCTAACTGAGATACATTTTGTGGCCTCAGTCCTTAAAGCGAGCGGTCAGACAAACTAATACTTGAAAGGAAAAATGAGGGGAAAAAGAGAAATACAGAGAGAGGATGATAATTTATCCATGACAGAACTACACTTTCATCAGAGGTTTCTCAAAACTGATGGCAGGCCCATGTCAACCAAGTCAATTAAATGGCAACTCAAATGAAACGGAATGTACTGATTCACAGTTTTTCTTAGGTTTGAAAGAAAATCTGATTGAAAGAAGGCAAGAGAATCAATAGGTTCCACTGAATCCCTGAAGGCCTAGAATAAAATATTTAACTCGCTAAGCCCACACAGAACATAACACCTAAAAACATCTGCCAAGGTAGAGGGAGTTAGCAACCCAGAAGATTTACCACTGCAGACTAGGAAAAAGCTATCACAATTCCAGATTCTGACAACGGCGAAGTTAAAAAGGCATATTTTGTCATAAATAAAACATAGGAGTGCAGCATTTCGGCAAACTCCCCCAACGAACGGTCCCAAGAGAGAGACGGGATGCTGTTTGTGAACTCATGCTTTGCACGGTAAAGGGGGCTATAGCACTGCGTCACCACGACTCAAACTACATTCCTACATTCAGCCCTATTCAGCAAGGACTAGTCCTCTTTAAAAATTCATTAATTTACAGCAAAAATAGATTAAAGCGCCCAACTGCACCAACCTAAAAAGTTTGGCTTGTGAATAGCATTAATAATGGAAGCAAGCATCCAAAACCTAGAGGCCCTAGCTCGGAGGCATGGCTTAGGTTTTGTTGCGCTTTATAATGGAGAGTAATTTACATTTTTTAGAAGTATTACAGCTTTTTGATGCTTGTTTATAATTACATTGTTTTACATGCAAATTGGCTAACAATTGTTACTCATTAAAACATAACCAGTAGAGTGCAACAACACTCTGAGCCTGTGTAAGACACAGGCTTTATATCAGGTTCACAATAGAAGCTTTGCACTAAACTTTTGTTGCAGGCAGCACCGCTGCTGAGTTCAATCCAAATGACAGCACTTTAAAAGGGATCATCCCCTATCTTATCTTTTACATCTTTCTCTTTCAAATCATAGCAATGCTTTCCTAACAGAATCAAAGAGGATTTTGACTAGATAAAAGGATTTGCTGCATTTCAATTCAAATTATGTGTACTTTCCTGGGGACAAGACCAAAATCACAATGACTGGGAGCACTCAGAGAACTTAAAGATACTTAAAAAGAGAGTAAGTCTGCTTTAATGCGTTGTCAAATTTTTTTCCGCCTTCCGAGCCTGATGAGAGACCAGTTTTATCCATGGTGCAGTATATAGATAAATCAACATCTACAGAACAGCTAATTTCCTATTGTGTATGTGTGTGTGTGTGTGTGTGTGTGTGCGTGTGTGTGCGTGTGTGTGCGCGTGTGTCTGTACTTTTGACTTGCAGGGGTCTGGTAATACATTTCAATATCAGATCATTTCAATAATCAATTTGTCTAAATGATGATTTAAACAGCTGATTATTGATATGACGTGAGGTAATTAAAATGACCTGTTGCCCTAGCAACGTTGTAGTGGCCTGACAATTACAGAGGCAGATTAGAGGGCTTCTAGCTGAAGCAAATGAGAACTCTTCCTCACATCTTTTTAAAGCTACTGCCAAGCTATCTTCGAGCATGGCAGTTCACCCACTGTCGCTCTAGTGGAAGTGTTCATGATAAAGACTAGAAGACGGCTCCCAGGCATCAATCCGTACAACTGAAGAGAGTGGGTGTTGGTGTTTGCTAAAAGCATAATCTTTCTTAGTAAGTTTTTCCTTAAGTAAACAGATCTTTCCAAGGTCAAATCGAGATTCTGTATAATGACAAACACTTTCCGCACAGCGCGTCAAAGGGATTGATTTGTACTTCTCAGCTATAAAAAAAGACTTCTGAATGATACATGATGATACATTTCAATAAAATTAAGTATCTATCTCTCTCTGTATATATATATATATATACTGTAGCTCAAATTGCTGAAAAAGTTAATGCTGGTTCTGATAGGAAGGTGTCAGAACACACAGTTTGTTTGCAGTTTGTTGCATATGGGGCTGCGTAGCCACAGACCGGTCAGGGTGTCCATGCTGACTCCTGTCCACAGCCAAAAGCGCCTACAATGAGCAATGAGCATGTGAGCATCAGAACTGGACCACGTAGCAATGGAAGAAGGTGGCCTGGACTGATGAATCACGTTTTCTTTTACATCATGTGGATGGCACCAGGATGCACTATGGGAAAAAGCCTGGCCGGCACAGGCAGTGTGATGCTTTGGGAAATGTTCTGCTGGGAAACCTTGGGTCCTGCCATTCATGTGGATACTACTTTGACACGTACCACATACCTAAACATTGCTACAGATCAAGCACACTCCTTCATGGAAACAGTAATCTCTAATGGCTGTGGCCTCTTTTAGCAGGATAATGCACCCTGCAGAAATGGTTCAGGAATGGTTTGAAGAACACGACAACAACTTTGAGGTGTTGACTTGGCCTCCAAATTCCCCAGATCTCAATCCAATCAAGCATCTGTGGGATGTGCTGAACAAACAAGTCCAATCCATGGAGGCCCCACCTCGCAACTTACAGGACTTAAAAGGATCTGCTGCTAACACCTTGGTGCCAGATACCTCAGCACACCTTCAGAGGTCTAGTGGAGCCCATGCCTCGATGGGTCAGGGCTGTTTTCACGGCAAAAGAGGAACCTTCACAACATTAGGCAGCTGGTCATAATGTCATGGCTAATCATTTGGGGAAAGGTTTTTCTTGTCAATGACAATTTAATTTTATATTTAATACATTTTTTTAGTATTTGTGAATTTCATCTCCTCGAGAAGCAAATCAAGTCAAGTCAATTTCAATTTTAATAGCCCAATACCACAAATCACAAATTTGCCTCAGGGGGTTTTACAATCTGTACAGCATACAACATTTTCTGTCCTTAGACCCTCAATTTGGATGAGGAAAAACCTTTTAACGGGGAAAACATTTAAGAAACCTAAAGCTTTTTTTTTTTAAGTTTCCAGTGGTATTTCAGTCACTGCACATCTCCCTTTAATGCACCTGCCGAGCTTCCGTAGTCCTTCACAGCGCTGCTTTGCATTGATGAGGATAAGTTGTGTCGTGAATCTTTCGCTACTGTACTGTTTTCTTTGAAAAGCTAATGATTTAAGTTGTAACCTTTTAATGCATATTGTTTACTGTTTGAAGTTCGCTCAACGTCCGTTCGAAGCATGCCAGGCCGCCTTGTATCACGGGACATCTCTGATCATTAAGTTAAATTCAGTTTTGTATACACAGGTCCAGATATTGTCTTCCTGCAGAGAGAGAAATAAATGGTAGAAACTGATCCTCTGAGTCTTTCTCATCTATGCCCAACTAACATCTGTTACAGTGGTGTGGCAAACCCTTTCGATTGTCAGATCAGCTTGATGCTGGTCACCATTGATGCTGTGGAGCCGTCCTGATCTACATTTCAAGATTGCGTTAGTCAGGGTGTAGTGCTGTGAATTCTTTACCCTCACTGAGTTGATTATTTTTTTTAAAAGAAGGCCTCTTTGGCTCTCTGTGCATGAACTAGCGAATATATTATCTGCCATTTAATGGACAAGGATATAGATGTTTTAAAGATTGCCCTGCGTAGTGATTTAGCACTTGATGTTACACAGAAACTTGAGCAAATTTACAATGTTCTTCTCCACTTTTTCAGTCATGCCCCCTCAAGTCTCCCTGATGCAGACATTATTATGCTACTTTGCCCAGACACAGAAAACCCAGTCAACTACTGGATAAGATTGAACAAAGCAGCAGAGCTATCTGTTGAGGGCCTGTGATGACAAGGAGAACAGAGAACATGAATGATAAAGTGGCTCTCACGTTTGTTATACGTTGGCCTGGCCCTAAAGTTTAAGCCAATTCATGAGTGGACCTTGCATGATGTTCAGCTGAAGATTATTCCTGGTGATTATCAGAGAGAGTTAAGGGCTAGTGGCAGAGTCGCTGATGCTACACAGTTAAAAAGCAACATTGCCACTATCATCTCTGAGTTTTACCCAGCCTCAGCGAATTTGTCCATACTTCAAGTCCCTCCTCTTCACCCCCCTTAACCTCTCCTGCCTATGTACCAGTTCAAGGTGAATCCCGCCAAACTCCAAGCTATGCCTCTGTACCAGTCGTGGCTCAGGAGACGCTTCTAAGTCATGTGGTTGACATGTTTCAAGGGAACGATGGAGAAAATGCAGTTGAATCATATTTTAAAACATCTCTACTCAAGATGGAAGGTTCCAACGTGCTCAGAGACACTCAAAAGATTTTGTAACGTCTGTAATGCCTCAAGCTACAACACCATTTCACACTGCATGCCTGTGAGACTTCTTTTTGCCTGCCTTGTCCCTGACCACACCAGAATGAACCGCCCAGCCAATAACTCCAACCAGTCTGAGGGAAATATTGGTTCACACACTTGCTCTCTAGAGACAGGATATGCCATGTCCCCAGGCAGCATTGTGATGACAAAGCTCACATCGTCCCACCCAACTCCCATAGGAGTTTTGGACACAACGATTTTAGCTCCACTGTGGGGAGACAGATGGGTCAAACTAAAGCTCATCAATTTATTTTATGCTCGTGTTGTTGAGGTGAAATGCAAAGTTGGTTGATAGCTACTCCTGCATAGCGTTTGAGGTCCCTTTGCTCAGCTGTACCCAATCAACAATGCCACCTTCTGCTGCTGTAAATCTTGCCAAACACAAGCTCAGGTCAGTTGGGCTGGGAAACATAGACATCAAGTCATGTGAAGTGTCAAAGGGATGTAAGAAGAGGATGGCCGACCTTGTTTCGCAGTATGGGAATATCTTTTCATGCCAACATCTAGACTGTGAAGACACGCTTTGTACACCACATACGCCTCTCAGACAGCCGACCATGCAGGCCACCAGCCAGTACCAGAACGAACATCTTCGCATCTGTACAGCCTTCCTTTGTTTAAAAAGAGACCTCTGGAAAACATTCATCCTCTCCTTCAGTAGGCAGACTGTCTGACAACGCTAGGAGGCAACTATCTCTTCGACACAAGAGATTTGACCTCCAGGTTTAATAACACGCCACTTCATGAGGATGACAGGAAGTACTCTGCCTTCGCCACTGTTGATCAGACCTCACCCACACACTGTGGCCATTCAAATGCACAAACACAGGTCAGGTCAAGATTTGGCTGCCTAGTTAAATCAGACTGATGATTGTTCTTTGCTCACCGCAAGGCAGAGCACAAAGCATAGAGCAGACACTTGCAGAGGAAAAGCACAGCGCAGATATGCGTCATCAAAAACTGCTAACTTTAGCGTTGGATTTAGCTAACTTTGTAAACTATATGCTGAAATGTTGCCATGCATTACTTTTCCTTGTATGTTTTTAATGTTGTGTTATGGAGTTCAGAAGAAACACAGAGTAAGAGTTTTTCTTCCATCACTCTCTACCTCCCCCGCTTCTGACTACACCACATACTGCTGTCATCTCATTGGTTGCGCTGTGAAATGTCAGTGGCAACCAAGGTGAAACTTGTGTGAAATCATTTTAACTTGGAGCGCAGCACTTGCTGGCAATTCTGAGTGGTGTGCCACAGCAAGGGTAGCGTTCCCGCCTAGTTGGGCACTATACAAACTATGTTCAGGCAGGATGTTGTTCAGTGTTGAAGCTGTTTTCAAGTCAAATGTCCCATGCTTTGCCTAATTAAATCCTAAGTCAGGGAACCCACCCCTTTATGGGTCCAGTAATGTTATGTAAAGATGATATTTCTTCATTTTCTTCTCTTTCGTGGGCCTATGCTACACTATGTGTTAGGGTATTGTGGAGTGTACAAGACACCCTATTGCCAGTAGCTGTAGTGGTATGCTCTCATACCACCGCTTAACTTCCTTTATACCTCGTCCACCAAATTGCACTGGTTCACAGTTTTTTATGTTTTTCATGCTTTAATTTGACCATTTTTGAAAGAGAAAGTTGATGTTTTGTTCTGACTTACAAAAAAAAAAAGAAAAACGTTTTCCAGTCAATTAAAAAAGAAAGATCTCAGCTAATAATAGATACATTGTAATTACTGGCTGCACCATGTGAATGCATTGCAATGTCACAGTTATGCAGTATTGATGTGTTGGTTGAGTGTTCACAGTGCATCCAGATGCATTGAGTCCAAATGTGCAGTGACCGACCTGGAGGCACTATATATTTGTGTTAAATATTGTCTTCCTGCAGAGAGAGGATTTCATGGTGGAAATCAGTCCTCTGAGTCCTTCTCATCTATGCCCAACTAACATCCGTCACACTTGGAGTTCATCTTTATTAAAGAAACTGAAATGCATGTAGTGTCTCCACAAATAGCCCATAATTTAACTTTTAAAAAAGTCAATACGCCTGTTTCTTTGCATTGCATTTGCTGACATTGACGATAATTACAACGACCTTTCCGATGATAAAACACAAATCAATAAAACATTATGAGGGTTCCTACTCTTCACGTTTCATGCGATTCTGCATAACGTTTTAATGAGGCATTTAGGGGTCTATGAGTGATCTACTGAGAAAGTCTACAATGGTAATCAGCAGTGAGTGTGGCAGCTGTTCAGCAATTAAAAAGCCAAATTACCCTCAATCAACACCATTTACAAGCACAAGTAAATCTCAGAGCAAATAATGATGAGAGAAATCTGTTCAGACAGCTCTCATCTTGATAGGAATTAGAGGCGCATCCAAATCAGGAGCTGGGTACTCTCTCAAACGCTTTCTCAGTCTGTCGCTGACAAACACATACACACACCTTCCCCCTTGTCTGTGTGTTTTCGTAGAGATGAAATTGTATAGTATCGGCTGGCTCTCCACACTGCGGCGTGATGAATGATAATGACGCCTTAACAGTATAAGATGGTCACCATTTATAGTAAGTTTATGGTCTCTTTATGGAAAGAGACTACACTGCTCCGTTTGAGGCAGACATATGGAAAATGAGTTCCATAATGGGTGAGCATAACTGCACCATCAACAAACTCAGCTCACTGGAAAACAGCACATAAAAGTGACCTGCGTGCACGGTTGAAAAAAGAGCCACTCAAGTGCAGTTAGAGCATCTTCTGTCTGCATCAGTTGAACTGTTAAGATGTTTCACCCAACTTAATTGATAAAAAAGGTGTGTCACTATGGTGATAGCTGCATCTAATATCAAGCAGACGTTAAAGGCAATTCTGTATGTCATACATACATACTTTCAACAAAATGTTAACACCAGTTTGGATGGCATAAATCTGACATGGTAATTTAAGTACTAATATTATATATATCCTTTATAAATTGTCTTAAACTACCCACTGAAAATCCTGGGTGCTGACTGACATATACAGGCATAATCATATGAATGCAAACGTACAATACACCCATACAATATATACATAGGAACATTGTAAAGATCTATACATGCATGCACACATATATAAGTAAACAAATCAGGCATATGAATGCATCCTATGGTGTTAATGACACCTTGGCGCGCATTAATACAACTATAATCCTCTATTAAATATTTCAGGCTATGAAAGAAAGTTAGTTCAATCTTATGAGTTCCCTGAAGGAAATCATTTTAAGTGACCTGATTTATTTCCCCTTCTTGTACTACTTTTGTATAACAAAAAAAAATGTGTTTTAAACGTGGGAGTTGATTCCCCACTTTAAAGAATACAATGCCTCTCTATACAATTAACGTTGCAAGCAACAGGGACACACAATTGCGGCGCTCAGTCTTCTCTAAGCATGGATTGTTGCACGGTCGGGCTTTAAGCTTCCACCGTTATCACTTCAAAAAGTGTTGTCAGCTGTGCAAGGCACAGTCTTCTTGTTCGTGCATATTTGCGCATCCAATAAAATTTACCATTTGGATGATGCTTTTATTACACACCCGACAGCCGCACTGTCTGAATGGTAAGATACCACGAGACTATTATTGCAAACTTCAAATAAGTTGAATTTATCTGACGGATATTCGGGATAAAGACAAACGTGTCTGCGTGCACGCACATTGTGACAGGCAGCGAACTTGTCATGGCATGCCATTAAGTATAACCACTGGCTTTCAGCGACACTTCTTTCCCGATAAATCATTATTTGTCACAAACCTCCATGACTGACATTCAAACATTCTTCTGCACAGACTACTCACCGTCGTAGGTGAATATGAACCGGCTCAATTTTTTTTTTTTTTGTGTGGTGGTACTCTGGTTCAGAAGCTCCAGACGTCTATTCTGCACTTGAAAATCCCCCTCGAAGACAAAAGCTCCAGCGGTGCCTTGACGTTGTCACTGCAGCTGCATGCGCGGTGCTCCGCGGGCGTCAAACTGACCGGTGCCGTGGTCATTCGACAGTCCTGACAGGCGGACTCACTCGACCCGCTATTCGCGTTTGCGCTCAACAACACGAAGATCCCGGGTCTCTGTGCTCCGCTCCGCTGCTAAGCCACCGGAACTACTTCCAACGCCAGCCGGAGCACGTTGAAGATAAATTCATGCACCACAATAGGAAAAAAATGAAATCACATCCATTTAACTAGTTCCCAGTTTCAATATTAATGACATTCTACTAGGACATCATTTAGTCCTACTTAAATTCTTTATATAATAATAATAAAAATGTGACGTCGTTGTCATTTTTGTGAAGTGATTATATCTAATCATCATCATTATTATAGATTAGTATCATTATTATGATGATAAATTGCTTGAAACACACAGCAGTGATTTTTCTGTTCTATTTTGGGGTAAAACTATTTAAGAAAACCGTCTAGACAGCAAAAACACAAAATTATTTTAGACAAGAAAACATGCGTTCAATGGTAATATGTAGGCTACACACTGCTCAAAGTGCAACAAAAGATTTTCTGCAAAATCGTGGCATTAGTGGCACCTATAGGCTAGTATTAAACTGTTCTGTTGTACCAACACAATTCGGGGCTTGGAGGAGAGCGTCTTATCGGTGTGGGGTATGTTGCAATTGAGGTATTCCTTAGGTTGCATGCCTGTAATCTGGTGATTAGAAGCGGGGAGAAGCCTAATGTGAAGAACAGCGCACCCACCTGGACAGGACGGTCAGAGCACCTTGTTAAACCGAAGCCAGAGTGCAATGATCTGCTGGGCATTTTTAACTCGTATAGTTCACGTTGTAACGTTGTAACGTTGTGCACATTGGTTGTGTGTTTTGTGGGTTAATATTCATTCTGAAAACAAATGTTGACATTTGTATCCAAAATCCACACACTGGTTTTATCCACTCAGCATCTCAGGCCCTGCCATCAAAGTTGTTGGCTGTGGAATCAACCACCAAATGTGAGTAGGCCTGTATGTAAAACTCAATTATGAGAATTAAAAGTACAGAGAAGATCCACATAATAAAATAAGTAAGAATGTACAGACATAATTCCTCTTTATATCTTAAGAAATGCAGTTTGAATAGCCTTGTTGAACAGTGATATACAGATAAACTTGCCTTGCTTGTTGGTTTGTTGGTTGTTTGACCTTCAAACAAAGCTGCAGAATGATGTACGCTGAGAGTTTGACACAAGAAGGCTGTTTTCACATGAATCTGCAGAATGGGGAAAGTTTCCCTGTGCTCGCCTTAAATCTGACTTTATAACAAGCATGTTTGGAAACCACCAATCGCGGTGCAGTATGCAACTTACACAAGTGTGATGATGTGGGAACCTGAAACCTCTGAAAACTGAGTTTTCAGTGAAAAGCACGAGACAACTTGTGTCCAACAGTTAAACTTTTAAAAGAAAAATATTTGCATATTTATATATTGTGGGGTTTTCATTGAGGGAGAAGAAGTAGATGGACTTTTTAAGAATCTTTAACAAAGTAATTTCACTTTTTTGGGGAGGAAATCATATCAGAGACTCGTATATTATTATTCCAAGCTTAGTATTTTAAAATGTCTTAATGCCTGGAGGGGGTGTGTTTTTGTCTGTGAGCTTGGTCACATGGATCCATTTCCTACTTTATCAGTGTTTGGCTTAGAAACAACTCAGTGCTGCACTCGTCTGGATGGTGGGAGTGTTGCAATGGTTCATGAAATATTTGCCACAGAAAATGAGGACTTTCAAAGCAACAAGACACAGTGCTGGAATTTCTCTTTCTTCACAAATTACATACATTGGCTGAAAAAGATTGTTAAACTGACAAAAGCATTCTGAACAACAACAACAAGATTGTGTTTGTCATTTCTAAAAATGATAAATAACAATCGTACCTAAATGCCATGTATGTTCTGAACATTAAGACGTTTCAAATATTAAGATTAAAGAGAAGATGGATAGCCTTGGAATTTCTTCTTGGCCAACTGTTGTAATCTGCAAATCTACCACAAGAGGGCTCTCTAGCCTAAGACAATGTGCTGGCATAGTTAAAAAAAAAGACCATAGTGAATGCTTTTTGAATGTGCACTTTGGCTATATCTGTTTTGCATTTACTTAACCAAATGCAGCCTGCAGTGGAAACGGAATAGTCACGTGAAAACATGGTGTTGCGGTTTTAAGTCATTGACTGACTTCTCTTATGTCCCATCCTCACAAGATACGGCCCTAATGTGCAGGATATACCTCATAGCCGACAATGAAATGCATATTCACCTCGTGATGACAAAATGTGAACAGCTATTAGCTGTCTACCCAAACACTCAACCGTGCTTGTGTCAAATCTATATTTTGCTGTGATACTTGTGAAACACCGGATGTCATGTGATTAGGCTACTACAGTTAAGTTTGGGCTGGCGTGTAACAATGGTAGATGTCGCAGTAAATTATACCGTGGACATGACAAATACGACGGGAGGCAGGTCTTGCAGCAGAGAACGTCCGTCTGTTGATGACTTCGCGACGTTTATTAAGAGGAATGTGTCTACTTCGACGCCTCCCCCCTACTTTCTGATGATTGGGCAACACGACTGGCTCTGCCCGGTTTGAGCCTGTTGGCTCCGATGCAGCTCGTTGAGCTCAGTGGATGCTAAAAGGAGGCAGACACAAAAAAAGTATATCGGCTATGCAGGTTTTACATTTTAATCTCTAGGTTTGAGGCTATCTATCTCTTGTAGCCTAAAACGTTAAACACAGTCTGAGTGATATCTCGAGGAAATATAGTGCTGTTTGGGAGCCATTTGAACCAGTTACTCCTCCATATGTGGTAACATTTTTATTTCATGGCGTTGGTTTTATTTTTACATTTTTTTTGTCCCATAACTTCATTGTTTTGTCTCATTGATGTTAGATATGAGCAGAGCATGACCCAGCCTCGCGAGAACACGCCCAGCTGACACACAAGAGGAGTTGCGCATGCGCGGATGTGCACATGCTGAGTGAAACTCAACAGAAACGGTGCAGAAATAACGCTGTTTGGTAAAGTTGCTCAAATAATTGGTTTTGACGTGAACGTGTATGATCTGCAAAATTCATGTTGATGAAAAGTTAAGTGATTTAGATCCTCAGTTTTTTTTTAACAGTGCTACAACGACGATAATCAACTGAGGTTTGACGTACAGAAACCCACTGAAACAATGGAAATTTGAGTGCATCACATGGAATTAATTAAAATGGTTACGGTTTCAAAATGTTGATTAGCTATACGCAGCTGTAGTTGAGATGATTTGATTACTCTTTCTGGTTTGTTTATTCTAATAAACATTAGTTGCACGCCAGAATTGACTCGTTGTGTTCTGTAAAAATGATTACATGTCTTGAAATCCAAATTTAGTGGAACTGACTTTTTTTCTGTGTGGTGTCGGTGTTCCGTAAATATAAAACCCATATTGAAGGGACATTCTGAGCTCAAATAATTTAGATTTTATTGGATTTTGGCATTCACAGTCATTATTTGTCTTACTTCTATAACGGGCTAAGTTTTTGAAACGGAAATATAATGTTGCACTCGATTTAGCGTGGTAACCGGTGCGTTTAGCCTATATTAATTTACATATGGGCAAATTAGCACTATTCAAAGCCGAACTAGCTGTTCGCAGTTTCTGTTTGCATTGTGCCCGTGGATGTACAGACATCTATTACACGACTACTTTTATACTGAAGAAAACTTAAAAACGATGATTCTCCGGCAAGTTTAAGGGTTAAAATGGGATGTTTTCTAGGCGCGGGTGTGGACGGTATTCGCGGAGAAAATAAAATCCTCGTTTATTGTAAATCCAACTCAATCTGAAAATACGTGGCTCGTGTCTGTGCAATCTGGCGTGACTGTGTTATCCCCACCCACAAAATATCCATAAAGTATCTGACACAGGAACAGAGAGAGGAAGAGAACAAGAGAAGTGGGTCACTGGCATAATCTAGCTGCCACATCCTTCTACTCAACCGACACAGTTGAGCCTGGGTAGCACTGCTGAGCAGTAGCCACTGTCTAAATACAGTTTATCGGTACAGAACGGAAAAGGAAAGAAAAGGAAGATGGGGAGTGTCTGTGGTTCGTGATGACCTTGTTTCATCTCCTGCCACTTCAGCATGGAGACAGCGCTGTCGGTATTCTCGCACCGTCTGGTCTGAACCGGTTCGGAAAGTGCGCGGTCTCGTGCGCAGTGCGCACTGCAGACTCCACGCACTGATTCATACGGCACTCCGCGCGCCCTCACCAGACTCGGCCCCCCTTTGACGTTTAAAGCTCTCTCATTGGTCAGGGTGGTGGCGGCTCGCCCACACCTTCCGCTGCTGTTTGGACAATGAGAACGTCGACGAGTTGAGATTGGTTAATGCTCTTCCAAACCTTTTATTTTGGGGCCGGTGTTGTGCCGAGTTCTGCCTGCCCGCCGAGAATCGTGTGGCCATCGCGGGAACGCGCACAACTAAAGCGAAAACGACCAGACATTGTAACGAATTAAAAACATTGACGACTCTAAAAGTAGGCTTCGGACTCCACCGTGAAGATGATATCCTTTTTAAACCGTACTTTGTCTTAGAAATCATTACAATGTTTAGTAGTTTTCGCTTTAACTGTGCGCGCTCCCGCGAGGAGCTTGCAGCTCGCGACTCGGCGGGCTGGCAGAACTCCTCACAACACATTCCCAGTTTTCTGTGCACGGGCTTGCGAAGTGGAGTTGTAAACGAAGCGCGTGCACCTTTCAGCACCAGCACCTCGTGGATAGCAGCCAAACGGAGCCGAGAGGTAGTCGACGAGGGTTAGCTCAGGTTATTGTAACAAACCGGCGACTTCGCGGGAAAACTTCATTGGTAGTTTTGAGTCGGAAAGTGGAAGATATAAAGCGGTACAGCTTCGTTTGCCCCCGTGGGCAAATAGCGCCAAGAGCTGCACCTCGGTGGAAGAGACACGTTTCTGCGGGTAAACATAACGTTTTTTCGGCTCGCCTATGTCCAATTTGCGCGGTCTGTGTTCAACTAACTGCGCCCAGGAAGACTAGATGGCTGCAAACGACGGGAAACAAAGGTGATAAAGAAGATTATTCATCCTAGCCGGTTCGGTCCAGTCAACGGTTGGCCCGTGGTCCTGTTTTTAGCCCCATCACAGCCTGCTCGCACTGCTAGCCGCCGAGGTCTCCATTGTGTGAACGTCTCTGCTATTCTACTGCCGCCCGACCTCCGGATCACTCGCTGCTACCACACACACCTGCGCCTTCCACATCTACAACTGTGTGTGTTTTCCGGCGGATTTTATTTTTTTTTTTTTACAATCCACGCATCCAAAATGTGTTCTCGGGTTTGGTTCGTGACCGACCGGCGTATCAGCCAGGAGTATCCTCAAGTACAGATCCTCCGGGCACTGAAGGAGCACTGCGCCGACGAGGATGTTGAATTCCGCTCTCTTCTCATGGACCAAATCGTTCTTACGATCAGCGAGGGACAATTAGGCAAGTATTAATCAAAGCAGCTGTGTACTGTGTACATGTTTAATGCAGTGTAACTTGGATTAACGTTATTTTAGATAAACTGTGCTCTCCGGGCTCCACAAAGTAAATGGCAGGCGGTGAACGTTATTGTTTGAGGACTAACGTTACGCTGCCGTAAAGCAGCTCTTTAGGAGAGGGCTAGCCCGGTCTGCTTGCTAGCAAGGAAGCGACGTGTAGCCACAGCCGTGACCGCCTAACCCACTTTCCAGCTAGACTGCCTCCAGACTGAGGGGAGCGATGATGCTTGATTTCATTTTGCTGAATACGTTGCAGTCCCAACAGTGTCGTGTACGATCATATTTACTTAAGCAACAAAAGGAACGGGGAACTACTGTTTAAAATATTACAGAAGCCGACATTTGAGCATATGGATGTGTACTGTTTGTTCACACGGTTAAGGTTGTAGGTTTTATCGTATTCTCTGCGTTTTTCATATGGAAACCCAGCACCATACACTCACTATCAAAACGGAAATAAATTAACAATGTATCTAGTAGTGTAGTTTAATCTACCATACGTCTTCTGTATATTTGATCTATGCTACCTGCATTGTGTCTTGATGAGAGGTATTTAATCAATCTTTTGTTGTCGTTTTGGTACTGCCTTGTCCACAACATATTGTTTGTGTTCTGCTTGTTCTGAAAGGACAACATTTTACAGTACTGACTCAGGAGGCCTTGTTAATGTGCTGGTAACATTAGGAACTCTCAACAAGCAGACACACATGGAATTCATCAGGTTAGTGTGAAGTGGGGGGCCATGTCACCAGATGAGAGACGAGTAGGTCACAGTTAACACATAAATGGTGTAGACTGGCACTGGCAGAGGCTGAATAGTTGGGAGAGGATGCTGGATGTGTGTGTATATATATATATATATATGTGTGTGTCAGAACCAGAAATAGATTTAGTACCAAGTAGGTTTTCACATACATTGTTACAATTTGTTTTGGTGCATAGGTGCACACAAGCGCATATATATATATATATAAATATATATATATAAATATATATAAATATAT
>JAVQJD010077694.1:0-23743 GCA_036023655.1 Nannoperca australis
CTCAGTAGACATGTTTTAAGTTTGGCGACCCGGGCCTCTCGCTCATCTCCCTGGTATTTTGCATCCTCCTCAGCATGTCTCGTTAAATAATGACGTCTGATGTTGTACTCCTTGTGCACTGCAAATTTCTCAGTGCATATAAGTCGGAATATAAGACATGGTTGGGGCTGGGTGACAAAAGAAACGTACATGGAGAGATTTAGACACCAACGTAATAAACGACGCTGCAGTTCACCGACGTTGCTAATTTGCGTTGCTTGGCAACGACTCACACACATGCGTATGAGAAAAATGCGCGGGCCGCACTAACCCTAAACTTTGCTGTCAAGTAGGGGGACGCAAAATATTGTCATGCGGGCCGCAATTGGCCCGCGGGCTGCGAGTTTGAGACCCCTGATCTAAGAAGTTGTCCATGGAAAATGTTTGGAAAAAGACAGGCATGTTCCAAAAATACTTGGCATGTGATTGGATGAACCATCTGTCTATCACGGGCTAAGCTGAAGCAAAAACATCTTTTCCATAAAGAAATGGCAACGAAATGCAGTTTAACATCTAACCAGAAGTGAAAAGCAGAATAATTGTATTGGTCATTTTGGTGACAAATGTATTCCCATACTGATAAGCAGAGGTGGAACGTAACTACTTAAGTACTGTGTAAGTCCCCAGACTTTATGGAAGTTCAATACTAAAGTGCTGCAGTACCCCTTTAAGTAAAGGTGTATTTTAAGAGATGACGTAAAAATACCCAGCTTTCGATGATGTGTGTGATATGAATAATAATGTCTGATGTATTTCCCACAAAAAGCTCTGAACTCTTTAAATTGCATCTACTTGTGATCCCATTGAAAAATCCAGAATCCCCTCTCCAGTGGAGAGTCTCCTACTCCACTGGTTCTTTCTGGTTACTTCCCTCATGGTTCCACAAGTTATATACTGGACCTACATACTGATCTGTGATTGTCTCCAAAGTAGTGATGTCACAAATCCTGCTCTGCTTTCCCATGTGTGAGAAACTCAGATTTAAGGTGAGTATGGAGAAACTTTCCCCATTCAGATGACTGTGAAAGCAAACTCTGCATATACACAATTCTGCACTGTGGAGCTTGAACATCCAGCAGAAGTAACAATAAGCTAAACACATTTCGGAGTGTAGGGAGACTTACTTCGAATATTACTGCTCTTAAAATTATCACTTTGTTCTCCTGAAAATATGACTTTTTTTCAAAATATTTTAAGTAAATTCTCTCCATTTCCCCCCCCCTCATCCTGGCTGCCGTAAGTAAATCACTGAGAACAGCAAAATCATCACTTTTGCATTGTGCAATTAACATTGCAGTCTCAAGGGGTAAAAAGTGAGTTTTTTTGTTAATCTTGTTATTGCATGAGTTGCTGTGTGCTGTCTGGATATCTCCACTTAATCTTCCTCTGCAAGGTCTATAGAAATGGGAGTTGTCTGCGGCTCCCCTGCCTCAGTTGCAGAAGAAAAACATGGCTGACCCACATTCTAGGAATATCAGCCTTCAGTACAGAGCCTGAATAATAGATACTTTGTCACAAACACACATAGGACACTGTGGGCATCCCATACAGCACTAGATCACAAGTCTACACCTATAGAAAATGGAGTTGCTTGTCAGAGCCACTGAGGCAGATCAAAGATGAAATTGAAATTCATATCAGCTCATTTTATCTTGAATTGCCTCTCTAACACCTTCTTCCCTATCTCTTAACGCCTCTGTTCCCCTGCTACCCGTCCTCCACGCTCTGCCTCAGCAGACCACACTGAGTGTCATGGCGAGCTGAGTGCTAGTTAAGCCTGTGACATTTCCAATACAACAGCCAGGCAACCCGGGGACATCAATTACCTGTGTTTACAGCACGCAGAAACAAGTGGCTTCTATTAACCCTGCTGTGTTCTCACAGCGCTCTCCCATTTCCTGGCATCCTCCCTGAGATTGAATGGTAATTCCTTGCTAAAGCCACGTACCTGACAGGAGTCATACACTGAGGAAATAGTTGATTCCTCTTGTCTTTCAGCACGACATCTTATCAATTTCACCACACCACATGCCTTGTATCCCAGAGAAGCAAGTGTGCCAAAAGGTAAAGGTAAATTGCACCCCAATATAAAGATTAAACTATTACTACTAACTAAATTACTTACTTCTAGTATCGCTATTTAGCAGAATTTTGGGAGCAGGAACACACCACCATTATGTTAACCACATCACCACGTCACTACGCCATTTCTGCATAAATACCATTCATAACCATCCCCCGTTTCGCTCTTGCTTCCTGCTGATTGCACCGGCCGGGACACCTGGCACCGGGATGCCAGGACCATCGGTCGTTCATGGTCCCACAACCTCAACAGCTAGCATTAGCTGGGGCATCTGACACCGGGATGCCAGGGCCCCCAGCAACCAACCTCCAGCAACCACAGCAGCTAGATCCGGCCGAGACGCCTGGCACCAGGATGCCGGCGCCCTTGGCCTTCCACGTCCAACAACCACAGCAGCTAGCATCGGCTGGGGCGTCTGGCACCGGGATGCCGGGGCCTTCGGCCATCCACCGACCACAGCTGCTAGCACCGGCTGGGACCCTCGGCCGTTCACGTCCCACAAACTCAACAGGTAGCATTAGCTGCTCCGTCTGTCGTTTTTTTTTTTTTTTTTACTATGCCACTTCAGCCTCCCACTTAATTCAAATCACGGGCCACGGGTCCTCGCAAGCATACCTCTGTTACATCCGGTCAGATCCAAGATCTTAAATCGGCTCAATCTCTTCTTCAGTAATGGGAGGCTTTTGGGGGGTTTGTCGTGCCACGGCGGACTTCCTCACGAAGCTTCCCTAAACCATCATCACAACTTTAACATTTGACATGTACCTCTGTTCAATAAATCTTTCAAACGTATATATGGATGGTGTGTTCCTTGCTAGTGAAACTACTGCTATGTGCATTTCTAGTATATTATTTTAATTTATGTGCATAACTTGCCAAATGTCCAACTCAGCTACATGTTTTGTTTTGTTGGTTTTGGTGTCAAGCTATCCAAGTCAAACAGAAAAGTCCAGTATTGTAGAGAAATTTCTCTACAGAGAGTGGCTTTAGCATGGTACATATTTTAATGTCTCTGGGAGAAGGAAACCAATCCTAACTGGCAAAACAATTCTCAGAGTAAAATGAAATTGGTCCTGTGTAACAAAATAATTATCAGAGCTTTCAGCCACATCTCATAGTCTTTATTTAGTGAATATAACTTGTTCATGTGAATGGTAACCTCTGTCTCTGTTCAAAGATTGTCTCTGGTGTCAAATGTGAACGTCCTCCTCGCTAAATCAAATTGAAATTTCTTTTTCAATTTGATCTATATTGTAATGATGTTTTGCCTGTTTCTAATGAAAATTAAATGAATTTTTAGCTGTAATTTTTGATTGTACATTATCTGCTAATTTAAAAGTCCATTTCACATTCAACTTTATTATCATTAGTATTAGTTTTAGAAGTACACTGAAAATTAAAATTCTGGTGGCAAATAAACATTTTCAAACATGAAAATGAAAACTGGATTTTCAACTGATGTTTAAAATGTTGTCATGCATTATGTGAACATAAATTGAAAATGTAATTTCAACCTGATTAAATCATGTAATTTTAATTCTGGCAACCACAGACCAAGACTTAATTAGCAGCCAGGAAATACAGCAATGGTAATCATTAGGGCTTCTCACAACTGTGATTGTGTTTATTGAATCTCAACGCTCCAATAAAATGCATATTCAATCATTTCTGTGATTACAAGGGATTGACTATAACGTGTTTTATGCAAATATGTGGTTTCCTTGGTATTATCAGACTTAGATCTACTGATAGCATTGCTCCAAGCACAAATATAGGCACACTCTCATATCAATAATACAGCATCAGCATATGCAATTGTGTATGAATGCATTATCCTTTATTGTATTGTATTGTCTGGGTGTCCATGATGTACAGATGAACCTGAGCGGACCAACAGTAGTGCCGACACATTGCTTGTTTAGTTGATCGGTCTCTGGACATCTTATCAAAAAACCAAAGATAAACACAGTAGAATAACAATATATATAATAATAACAATATGATGCCAAACCTGTTCCTGAGAACACTGTTAACAAAAATGCCTTGTTATGTGAGTGACTGCTCCAAGCAGAAGCAATCACAATTAATTACAGTTAATTAGTGATGGCGTAAAACATTGAAATACCCGCACACCCATTTAGCAATTTGTAGCTATTAAATGGTGAAAGATAAAACAGGATGCACTAAGTGTAAATTAAAGGCGTGTTATTGTGCTAATCAGTAATACAATGCAAAAAAAAGACAATCACCACTGTAGAAAATTGAGTTAATAATAGTCTCTCCATTCGCTATTGAACTACATCTATAATAAACATGTCATGTGCTCTCTTGTTAAAAAAGTTATTATTCATATCAGATATGTATATTTTTTGATTGTATGATATGTCTGTGAATGTACCAGTCCAGTCATTGGCTGAAATAAATTTCAACCATAAAGTTTAAAAACACGAGCTCACGGTGACACTCGGACTAAACTATACCAGTGTTTGATTTCTGGGCTCTATAGGCAATGCATAATTACTTTACTGTAACATATTAGACAATAACAGATAGATTTAATGCAGCACTTCCTGGTTAGTTCCTGTTTTTTTAAAGTCCAGGTAATGGGAAATTTTAGCTCACCAAATTCCTACAATAGAAAAAAAGCTGTTAAACTTTTAACTAATAATTTCATTGCTAAATTTTAAAACCACATTTTACATTTCAGTTTGACTTGGATTTTGATTCTGTATGCATCTGCCTTGTCCGTACCTTTATTAATTTTTTACAAAAATAAATGACTGAAATAATTAAACCTTTTTATCCTTCATATCAAAAAAAAAAAATTCTCTTCAGATTTAAAGTGAGAAAGATGGGCTGGTTGCCCCCATTTTGCCCCCCCATCTTCTTACATCACAGTCCCCCCTTCAGTCTCTGGTGCGGTACAATTCCAGAAATGTACAACTTGGGCCACTTCTTCCTTTTCGTGACCTGGATTTTTTGTTTTACTGTAAGGTCTAATGGGTATTAAGAGTCCATGTAAAACCCCACAGAATCTGTTGACCCATTTATTTACAGGCGAGTCCTTACATTATTGTTCAGGTAGTAATAGGTCTTGAAAGAACAGCTGGGTTTCCTATATGGATATCCATGTCACTATTGTGCTTTGGAAAGACGACAAGAAAATATATTTATAGCATAAAGCCTCTGGAATGTTTTTCATCAGCAGATTTGCTTTGGGTTTACACAAACACCATTTGGAGAAATTGGATTGAATGAGGCTATAAATATAATATAATCTCAGCTCCTCCAGCTGACATATTGTGACAATGGTATTGACATTTTGCTGGGCTGATTTCGTTCAATCTAAAGCAAGTTGCTCTGCATATCCACCCCAGCCTCTTTATGATGCACAAGAATGTGTTTCCAACACTTGAAATGTGAGAAAGGTCAGTGTTGACCACGGGCGTCTTTGGTTTGACTTTGAATTAGAATTAAATGCAGGATTTTAAATTTGAACTCTGGAATGAGAAATAAACATGCTTATGTTTTCTTTGTGTATGGCATCACCAGGCAGGCAGTTGTCATGCCCAGGGGTAGCAACCATGAAAACCCACATATTGTGCACTTTGCCAATGCGCTAACTCTGTGATGCGGAATCATTCGGCGCTGAGCATGTGATTGGTGTTAAGCAGCATGACAGGCAGAGGGAAGGATTGCACCAGACCTGGAGTTTCTTGTCTCTGGGAAGGAATGCTGCTGTAGAGCTCTCATTGGTAGAGTCCTAAAGATCCTTGGGGGGTCGTAGGGAGTGCAGCGGGGGGTTCTGGTGTTGGGGGATGGGGAAAGGGGGGGTAGGGAAAGCATGGGGGAAAGATGAAAAACAAGCCTGTGTGGTTCCTCCAACCTCGTTACAGCTAATATCCCGTCAACTGTAATTAACGCTGCCGCTTTGGAGCGTTTCTTTAAAGTTCTGTCACTGGGGTCTCCACAGACGCAGTCTCATTGCTGCACTGCTGCAAAGTATGTAAAATCCTGGTCGTATTTGTGTGTTGTATTTGAATGCATCATAACACATTGCCAGTAGGATACAGAACAGAAATCATGATCAGGTAAACAAATTCACTGTAGACTTTTCCAAAGATTGCTGATTTGACATGGCCTTTGACTAAATGTCTGTAAAGCAAGCATTCATTGTCTTGTTGCCTAATTCATTTACACTCCCTCCTCTTATGGAGTGTTGGGATGTGTCAGATATAAATAGTTAATAAGTCAGATCCTATACTGTGGGTCCCAGAGAGCCGACAGCGTGAGTCACAGACATGTCCAGCTTTGTCTTTAAAACATCAGCACCTCTCTAAATTCCACAGGGGATCAGAGACCGGACGTCGGCGCTACGTGTTTAGTTGCAAACCATCCCTCTAATGATATTAGATTGCTTGGAAAGATTTGAATTACTGTCTCAGAGGAGGCTGCAGTCGAGGCGACAAGCAGCAGGCTGCGATGAAAGGCCTCTTCACCCAAGCTGCTGTGACGGGGCTGTTTGTGCAATTACAAATCAATCAATCAACCCCAGCATGTGGAAGATGAGATAAGGAAAATGAGTTGGTGTACGGTACCTAGTGTGCTTTCAGTGACACTAGAATGAACATTTGCAGTGGGTCTCACTTTAGTATTGGAGGTTATTTTGGTGATGAAACATGTTTCTGTGTCATCAGAGAAAATATGATTTTCAGTGAATGTGGTGTCACAGTAGGATACAGCATGAACCATTAAAGTTAAACAGAGAAAGGTAGTTGTCAGTGTCAATGTCTGACAACAAACTACCTACTCCTAGACTTTAATCCTAACCCTAATCCTAAACTGAAGTAAACGAAACTGAATCAATCACCCTTTCCTGTCCATCCCCCGAAACACTGCAACATGGGCGTAAGTTATTAATAGGGACCAATTATGGGGGGAGGGAAACCCCAATTCTGAAATCAGGGTGTTGCTTGGTAACATAATAATAATAATAATAATAATAATAATAATAATAATAATAATAATAATAATAACAATAAGAAGAAAAAGAAGAAGAAGAAGAAGAAAAAGAAGAACTTTATTTATATAGCACCTATAAAAAGTTTACAAAGTGCTTCAACAGACAAAGCAAAAGCAGCATACACAGAAAGCAATATAACAACAGAAAGCAAAAACATAAGCAAAAATGAATAATAAAAAACATTATAAAAATGAATGAAATACAAAACAGTAAAAGCAATAAAAAGACGATGAAAAGAAGTGATTTAAAAGACCTTACTGATCCTGCGACCCTTATCTCCTCGGGCAGGTCGTTCCAAAGCCGAGGGGCCCTGATGGCAAAAGCTGGGTCACCTTTAGATTCAAGCCTCGACTCTGGAACGACCAGAAGGGCCCCACGTGAAGATCTAAGGCTGCGAGCTGGCTCATATGGGTTCAGCATTGCTGCTATATAGCTTGGGGCTGAACAGTGATCAGTAAAATCTTAAAATCAATTCTAAATCGAACAGGGAGGCAATGTAGAGAAGCCAGGACTGGGGTGATGTGATGTCATCTGTTAAAACCAATAAGAAGCCGAGCTGCTGCATTCTGAACTAGTTGGAAGTGAGAGTGAGACTTGGTTTATGCCAGAAATGAAGGAGTTACAGGGACCCGTGCTTAAACTCTTATTTTGTCCCAAATAAGTGCCTGTGTTGAACCTGCTGCATGTAAGTCCTGGATTGGGGTGCCTGGCACTAGTTTCAAACCTGCAGCATAAAATAAATGATGGAGACATCCTAACCTCAAAACCTTCCATAACCTAACCCCAAGGTGATAGACAGATGGGAGCTATTGCCAGTAAGGAATTTTCATTTGGTGGATTTAATGATATGGAGTAAATTCACTGTACATAACAAAGTGGGTATGGGAAATAAAGGACAAGGACATGGATAAGGGTCCTGCTGGTTGATGGGTTCGCCTTTCTGGGATCAATGGTGATATGCGTGGTCCGTGCATAAATTCTTCTTTAACCCTAGCCCTACGCAGCGTGAAGTGAGCAACCACTCTTAATGTGAATGAGAGCTGAGAGCACTTTGTGTTTCTGAATTTTCTCTTCAGTAGCTCTTGGCAGTGGACTCCTTCTTGTGCTTATGTGCTGATGGGCCTTTTTCCCGCTGCCAACGTGTTATTGCCTCTGTCACCAGGCCATGTGTGCGTTGGATGACAGCAGTGTCAGTCCTATCGTATACAGCCAGCCACGACGCACCTGTCAGGGGATGACAGGGAAGTCAGCCCCATCACCATTTAAGTTCAGCGTCTGGAGGATTTGTGAACAGTTTAGGACTACTCTGTGAATTTAACCCTGCCTCAACATACGTGTGGCAGAAATGTTTGAAATCACAAGCAGGTGAAGGAAGCATTGCAGTGGGAGGGTTACTGGATAGACGGAGCGGACATTCAAGTTTGAGGTCAAGTCACGGCAGAGAAGATCCTGACGTCATAGTTGGGGCTTCACCACACCCCCGCACACACACACACACAGTCTTTATTTCTATTGCAGGACACTGTAAGTCATAATTTTCAGGTAATTTTTAAACTTGGATGTCAATAAAAACAGTATACCAATTATTAAAACATCAGAAAATAACTTTTTACTTTATACATAGCTGCTTTTTAACAGAAAGTGATCAAACTTTGTATCTGTCTAAACGCACCTTTGGAGGATTAAAGAGGCTAATGTTGATAGTATGCAAAGTTGACATTTTGGCCTGGAGGAAAGTTTCAAGTATCTGAACTGGATACGAATGATCTTCTGGGAGCATGTGCTCAGTAAAGTCCATGCCAGTCTGCTCATTATGGTTATATAGTGGTCATGTACAAGTGGAAGTTTTAGCCTGACAGTGGCTAAAATATTAAAATGTTTATTGAACAAACAGTGGCTAGAGACCAGTCAATTTAACATGGTCAGAAGGTTTGTATAGTTAGTTACTGTTGTTTCACTAGCTAATTCATCCTCTTTCAAACCATATGTTCAACATCAACAACAACACAAACCTTAAACCGTCTGGTCTGTGTGTGATAAAGTGGTTTACATTTATCCCATGTGCTCAGTCAGTTGACCTCAGGTTACTGTGTCAGTTCATACCTCGGCCCCAGGAATTTGCTATTCATCCATCTTCACAATCATGTAAACAAGGTCACTGCAAGAGGAATCAATTGAGCACACAGTCTGACACTGAGATTATTGAAGATGCCAGTTGCTTGAGGACTGCACTGCCATACACTGTAGCATCAGTGACGCCCCCTATTAGGTTTAACACATTTTAAGGTTTACATTTAAGCAAGAGGAAACCAGCCATCTTTGTCAACTACTGGAGAAAAAGCTTATTTGGAGGTAAGCTGATGAGGGATTGTCACACAGCAACCACATAGCTTTCTCTAAGCCTTAACAGTGGATCTCATAATTGTAACTAAATGTGCACATTGGCTTCACCACCACAAAGTAAAAGGTATTCCACATCTCAGACGGTCAGTGAATGGCCTCAACTGACCTCCTATTTGCATGTTGATGTAATTCCAGCTGAAAATTGAATTTGAAGGCATCTGGCACATAAAAGATAACAATGTTAGAGTGACAATTATCTCCATAATATCCATGGTAAGGTCAGATCACTATTCTGTGTTTCACTGGTTGTATTGAATCCAGACACTTTAAAGTGGACTAAATATTTGTTGAGTCTGATCACTCAGGAAATCGATTAATTATAATATATCAGTGCCATCTTTTTGCCACTGTGTGGACTCAATCGGGGAAGAGTTTATATTAAAGTAAGTACCTGACAAAATCCCTAATTCTAATTGAAATATTAAAAATCATAATATTTTATTTCAGCAACAGTTGCATCTCTTCAACACTACAGCAAATCTTAGCCCTAATGAAAATTCAACAGGCTATCATTACCTGCTCATCCAAGTTAAGCCTAACTTTGAAATTGCATCACACTAAACATTCACTCATTAATTAATTGAAATCATAATTTTTTCCAATCAATGTTAAGTTACCATGAATGAAACCAAGAACTTCCTGCAAGTCTTTCACATTAAAAGTCTTCCAGCCCTACATGTATTGGTGGGTAACAAAAGTATTTATTAATCTACAGGGTTTTAGCTTTTTGATTTATTGATTATTCATATTTTTCAGTTCTTTCTCATTTTAGCAACCTGGAGAGTATATATATTTTACAATAAAAAAACACACAAATTACATATTTTATAAACTGATTCCAGTATTTGTAGATGCAATGTGTTAAAAAGTTTTCAGGCAAAGTAAATAATAAAAATAAAATAATAAATGAAAATAAAGGCGTCAGAATTTCTCAATGAAATGACTTTTCAACAACATTTAGACCAGAGTCTAAACTTAAATATTCTATCAAATCTATCAAATATTAGCTTATTGCAAAGATACAGTGCATCTGGAAAGTATTCATAGCGCTTCACTTTTTTCACATTTTGTTATGTTACAGCCTTATTCCAAAATGGAATAATTTCATTTTATATCATGCCAAATCATGTCCAATCAACTGAATTTACCACAGGTGGACTTAAATTAAGCTGTAGGAACATCTCAAGGATGATCAGTGGGAACAGGATGCACCTGAGCTAAATTTTGAGCTTCATGGCAAAGGCAATGAATACTTATGTACATGTGATTTCTTAGTTTCTTATTTTTATTGAATTTGCAAAAATCTCAAATTTTTTCACCTTGTCATTATGGGGTATTGTGTGTAGAATTTTGAGGACAAAAATGTATTAATTTGATTTTGGAATAAGGCTGCAACATAACAAAATGTGGAAAAAGTGAAGCGCTGTGAATACTTTCCGGATGCAGTGTATTTTATTACTGTATATGTTGGATATTTATTTTTACACTGTATAAATAAAAACACATATAAAACACAAAGTTAAGTGACCCTTTTCAGTAATGTTTGCTTTTGTTATGTATTTATGTACAAACTCAATGTTGGCTAATTTGCAGTGTATCATTATTGGATCTTTCTCAAATTCTCAAACTCTCAAATTGTTATATATCTGTAACTGTATGAAAAATCCAGTAACTGTTGAAGAATCAATGAAACATTCTGGATTCAATTGAGCAGTTAACTGAATTAATAAAATATGGAAAATATGAATAATTTTTTAAAGACGAGTGGAGAGAAGAGCATCGGGGGTGGGGGGACCTATGACCTCAGAATTTCTAAAATCCTGTTTATTTATATGAAGTCTTGAGTGTCAGTGGAAAGTTTCAGTGCACCTTGGTGTTCTTCACCAATGACAAGACAGATTTTTGGGGGGAGACATTGAGTGTTTGGCATTTAAATAGTAACTTATACACAATAACTGAATCACTCCTCCTAAAAATCCACACTGGTGCATCATGAGTTCAGAGGGAAATTCCTATCTGTGGCTGCAGTCAGCAGGGGCTAGGTGAGTAATGACAGGAAGACAGGTTGACAGATAGTTAGGCCCACAATAACCTTGTATTTGTTTGCGTGATTCCACAGATGTTGCTCTTATGTTGCTGATAGGAACCCAGTTAAATCCCCTTTTTGGGGTCTAAAGCCTAAAGTGGGACTGTTTTGGGGCTAAAAGCAGGGTCCCCCCTGCTTTGTTTCCCCAATCTGGTTACCGGCTCAGAGCCAATGAAGCAGAAGACAATGGAGAACTGGGGATGAGGCTAAAGGCCAGTTGCAGTTGTGGTTTCCGCCTGACTCAACTCATTTCAGGGATGATTTGCTTTGACTGATATGAGCTGCTTGGATTACTGTTGGGTCTCTTTGTTCCTGATTGGGGAAGGGGTCAAGAGCTCCTGAGAGCTTAGCAGCTCCACATAACATGCCCTCTGACAGATTTAAATATTAACACCAGTGCTGTTGCTCATATCTGTGTCCTGTGCACTATTTCATGGATCTGCTTGACTTCCAAGAAGAAGCAGAGATATATCTGCTTTCTCAACTCAGACAGGAATATCTCTCTTGTGAATGCACATTTCTTCTCAGCAGACATGACATGAGCTTGTTGTTTGAGCCTGCTTATTTTTCTTATTTGACATAAATAATTTAGGTTTTTATAGGACATGTGCCAATTCACATTTTACCATAGACAATCTCTAATTCCATTCTCTCTGGAGACTTGACAAGAGACAGTGTTCCCGTTTTCCACAACTTCTAAATGTGATAATTGATTTCTCAGTTGTGCAAGCCAACAATAGTAAAAATGTAATGTTTGGTTCTCTGTTCTCCCTCATTGCCACCTTGTTTCTCCATCCGGCTCTCTGTAATAACATTTGCATATTTAAATTGGACGTGCTTGGCTTGGCCCTGCAACAACCCCCCCCCACCCCCCCCACCCCCCCCACCGCGCTGCATTGGTAACCCCCCACCACTACCACACACTCCTCACCCTTACCCCTACCCCCTCTTTCCACAACCCCCTCCAGCTAAAAGCTAAAGAGCCACTGGCAATGTGCTGGAGCAAACCAAAACAATACAGAGCACCAAACAGAATGATGACCTACCAGAATGACCTACTGCCCAATTTGTTTGTGTTTTCATCATTTGTCTTGCAATGTACAGTACACCCCTCAATACAAAGGTGGTGGGTGGAACAAACAACATGTTACCATTCTCAGGGCCCTATGGACCAGATTTAGTCCAAGGATGGAGGATTCTGTTTACTACATTGGTTGTTTTGATGTTCCTTGTGTATAGATATTTAAAATGCACATATTGGCCTAATGGTGGTGCAAGAGGAAAGGTCAGGGCTCACAAAAACAATAAAGAACCAGGACCCAACTCAGACAGGGACCAAATTATATTCACTATAACCTAATAACATAACTACGGGTACAGTTTGACATTATTATATTACATCTTCAGTTTTTATAAAAAATATATTTTTATTTTGTTAATGTCTTTTCATTTATTGAAGTGTCACAGTGAAGTAAGACTGTGTTATGTTGTGTTAAATTGCCTTTCTGTATTGTTTTTACATAACTTTACATTTGGGCCACAAAAAATGTCCTTTGGACACCAAATTTAGAGATTGCTGAAAAATATTAGCCAGTATGTCTAATACACAGTTAGTCCTGAGATAATGAGCCCTGATCAGGTGGTGTTTCATCATCATCATCATCATAGGAGAAAAAGTGTTGTTTGAAAAGTGTGAAATGCAGCAACAATGACATGTACTTCTGCTTGTTCATTTGTGGGGCATTATGCTGCTGCCGGTGTTGATGCTCTCTCTCTGTATCTGTTCAGATGCACACATATTTGGACTGAGTCTAGTTATCCACAGGTCTTTTTAGACAAGGTCTGATTATTCTCCAAGGCTGATTTATTTATTCCATCTTTACTTAATCAGGCAGTCTCATTGAGATTATTTACCAGCCGGACAAAGTTAGCAACTGCCTGGCCTCCGATTCTCCAGTGTCTCCAGGTTATGAGTGTGGTGAGGAGTTTATTTACATTGACATTACATTTAGGCATTTAGCAGACGCTTTTATCCAAAGCGACTTACAAATAAAAGCTTTACATAAAGTGCATAGAACCATGATTGGTAATATTGTGCAAATGTGTTAATACTGTACGCACCACTAAACCACATTATAAACTGAAAGGGACCTTAATGCAAAACTTGCATTATGAGCTAATCTTTAGGCCCTGCTTCGTTGAAGGACCCAGAGCTAAAATGAAATCTAGCCTTTATTTCCCAATGTAAAGTACATTTTTCAAGTTAAGCGACCACAAACTAATTACTAAGGGGCACGCAGCTCATTTATGCCCCTCCTGTAGTGGGCTAATCTGGCAATAGTGTCCTCAGGTGCTTTCATATCAGGTATTTCTAATTTCGAAAATGAATTTATGTGCATCGGGTTTCGATAGTCCCCGTGGGTTTGTTTCAGAATGACATAATATTACTGAAGACGGAGAGAGAGAGAGAGAGAGAGAGAGAGAGAGAGAAAACAATTAAGATTGAAATCTTATCATTTGTAGCCTCATGTTATGGCAGCAGCTCTGAGTTATGATGATGCTCTAATGATGGAGACAGTAATAACTCCTATATGTGTGGCCGCCAGGCTTTGAGTGCCTGAAGGTTGTTTTTTACATGGCTCACTGTGGTATGTTCAGTTGCTAGCACAATGCACAAAGCTGGTAGGCTGAGTTTCAAATAATGGAATTAATGTGTTGTGCTAGATTTGCATTAGCTGTGATGTGTATTTCTGTGCCTGTTAATCAGAAACCAGAGGAGGCTGCTGCTGTGTGTGAGCATGTACTGGTGTCTTCATTATTCTGCCTCTGCTTGGATCTGCTCTACTTATGCAGCCCTATTATTCAAATACACAACCCCCCCCCCACCCCCCACCCCCACCCCCCTCGTCGGTCTACACATACTACAGTATCTGTGCCCTGGATAGCCTCCATCTCTCTCTCTCTCTCTCCCTCATCATCATTTCACCTAATATGTCTCCATGGAGACCTGTGATGTCTCTCTTATACACACACACACACACACACACACACACACACACACATTCCATTGCCTTCTATGTCAATACTCTGCAATGTAATGAGGTACTCATGGCTCCTGTGGATCCTTAAAAAAGTGTGCCTTAAGGCTATTTCACACTGCCGGGTGGCAACCGCTTTTTCAACCACCCTTGCATGTAGCAAGACTGTTCATAAAAACATTTTAAAAGTGGCCGCTACGGTCCAAGACTGTGAGGAGTTGCAAGTTGTAGCTGTGCAAGCTAGCTTGGCACCGTGCAAATAATTCCCCAAGAAAATAGGCTTCAATAATTGGATTCCCAATTTGATATGCAAGTGGAATGTATTGTTTGCCTTGGGGATTATTTTAAAAATCACTGCTCAATCAAGATGATATTTGGTTTTAAAATGGGTTCTTCATCTTGAATTCTTTATACCTTTACGTCTCTTAAAGGACAACAAGATTATAGTATATTTATACTATACTATATTTAAGTATATTTTAGTTTATAATATAGCACAGTATAGAAGAGTATAGTACTCTACTATACTACAATATAGTAAACTATACTATGCTATACTATACTTTCCTGTATTATACTATACTGTGCTATTAACGTGTATATATGTAACGTGTATATACGTGTAACATATTATTGTAGTATAATGGGGTTTACTGCAGTTGTTTACTATAGTTGCACACTGGTTCTCCTCACACCACAACTGAATTTCTCGCAGATGGACGTTATTTCTTCTAATCCTTGTCTGTTCCTGATCTATTGGATGCCTAGCAGGATCATAATTAGAAGGCTTTGGTCTGTCATAGCATGAATAGACATTTACAACCTCTTCAGTGACAAAACTAGCACCGGGGTCCATAGTTGTTAAACTTGACCTGGCAAAGAACATTTTTGAAAGTGTTTTGGGTGTACTTAGCACTTCTTCAAAAAAGTCCTCCAGATGTTACTATAGATATATAGTATATGTTTTAAAAAAAAAAATCCAGTTTCTACATCACTTTCCTACATTCACTGGGGTTGCCAGCCTCCAAGATGCAGCTTTTTTGGAGATGGGGTTAAAATACAAATCATGCTTTTTATTCGCTTAATCTAGGTACATGGTGTACAATATTATACATTTATTTTGTTGGCAGCTACACTTATACACAGTAATACATTATAATTATTATACAGATCTGTGCATGACTTGCTGTGCAGCTCCTCCACTGTATCTGCTCTCTCACTCCTTCTCATTACCAGTATCTGTTTGTCGTCTTAAATGCAGCAGAGACCGTAATCCCGCCCAGCAGATTCCCACTAATCAGGGTTAGATTCAAGTCCCTTAGAGCCCCTTGATAAGCCCTCCTTCAGCCTTGCTTGCTTTCTCCCAGCTCTATCTCCTTGCTCCTTGACATGCCCTGGTGACCCATATGACCACTTGTCCGTGCTGCACAGGCTGTCTTACCAAATGTGCACCTTGTCCTGAATGTCAGAGGGGATTGTGGGAAGTGGCTGTCTGCCAGAAGAGGTTCCACACAGAGTTATGCAGGAGCACAGAGGATCATTAAACTCCTGGTGAGGATGTACTCATCACTGTTTTTGTTTGGTTGTCTCATTAGTGGAAATGAGCATGGGATTCATACTCATCAGAAAAGTGATTCATTACACTTTTTTTGGATTACATTTCTCGATAAAAAATACAGTAATTTCAAATATAGTCTTTAGTTTTGTAGCTATTATGTTATCTTGTGATTTTAGAACATGTTTGTAGTTATGCCCATTCCCAGTTTATGTGTGTGTATTTGATTTTGGCTAGCAAGGGTGTCTTAACCGAAGCATCACACCAGCTGGATAGTTTGGGGTAGAGGGGGCCTAGCATGGAGGATGCTGGGCTAATTTGTCGTGGGGTCCACATCGAGCGACGGATGAAATGTTCCTTTATTAAGCTAATAGCTGTGAAATGACTGAAGGGGCCTGGGGGGATTGGGGAGGCTGTGTGAAGTGCGGGGAGGGTCTTGGGTGTTGAGGTGGACAAGGCTGTTAGCAGGAGGAGTGTACTACTCATGCTGTGGCTCCTCTGCCAGTAGGTCAGGGTTCGTCAACTGGCGGCCCACCAAATCCAGCCCGCCAAGGCTTCTCACCCAGCCCTCAGAATATAATATTATATATAATATATAGCATAATAGCATGATGGTGTAGTGCAGGGTTTGTCAGTTGGGCACCCACTGGCCACATCTGACCCACCAGACCTTTATCTTCATTTCATTTCTGTTTTTGCACTATAGTGTAGTGGTTAACGCTGTTGCCTTATAGCCAGAGCATGACGGTTCCAATCCACTGGTTAGCAATGCTGAGATGTAAAACTTTATTCTTTCATGAAAGGACATGCAGCTTTTCATGCATGAATGGGGTGAAACTTATAGCTCTAATTTAACATTTTTTTTTTTTTTTCACATGCTCTTATTTAGCTTTTTGTTTTATTTATTTTTTCACTTTTGTGTGGCTGACAAACAATTCAAAAGGCTTTTCTTCCTGCTTCTTGCAAGCATTTTCCACCAATCAGGACATCAATACCACCAAAATCGATTATGTCCTGCCAATCAAGACTGCATTCGGCAGTTATTTCATATGTTAAGTGTCTCGTTATCTTGATGCATATCCCATGTTTATACCAATCAATACTTAAAGGCTAACGAAAAAATATTAAATATAAATATGAAAAATATTTTACAATAGGGTAATTAGGTATCTCAGACACATAATTTGTTAAAATCATACATAACATGATCCTATTTCAGAATCAAACAAGGCTTTTCACTGATTGCCCTAATATATGTCTGTTTTTTCTGTGTTTACTGAATCTTTATGTTGGAGGTGGGGAGTGCAAAGTTTAGCATGATGCATAGTCAGAATGATCATATTTATTAGACTAAGACCCAGTTTGAAACTTACAACTGGGTAGTTAGCATGTGTATTAATAATTACCATGGTTGAAAAGACAGAGGGATTCCACCCAATTGAAGTCAGACTTTGAAAAACAAATAAAGGCAAAGTGTCATGTGAGAGAACAGAAGGGAACTACTACCTTCAACCATGTATAGATACTGTAAAGTAATATTCCCATGGCTGGTGTGCAGGAGCGTGATGAATGACAAGGTCTATTTGATTTACTGACCCACCTGCATCTGATCAAATTTATTAACTGCTTTTACTGAGTGCAGTGGTAGCCTCTCATGAATAATAAGTACCTCTTCTAACTGAATGGTGAATCTTGGGCTTGAATATCATACAAGGTCAAACTAAGCCACACCAATAATTTCTCCCTTTTTCGCACCTTTTTGGATATCTTTTTTAACTGTTAGTTCTCACTAACACAGGCAGATACACACAAAAGATTTAAGATTAATTTCTGGCATTGATTAAACCCCTAATGACTCATCTCTTATCATCAAAATGACATATTTAGCGAGAGAGAAAAATCCCCTCATGTCTTAAAATAGCATTGATGTAACTCTACACCTTTGCCTTCATTATATGTGTGCAGATCTATGAATATGCAAATAGTCCTCGCCTCTATTGAAAAATCTCCAGCCACCCCTCTGCTGCTCACCTGCAGCTCGATGATATCGTGCATACCTGCTCACCTTCAACTCTGCTTGCCAAACACACAAACATCTGCTTGTTTTCTGTTTTGCTAGCTACTGTGCGGTACACAATGGCATGTGGTAAAATAGTAACAGTAATTAGTAATTCTGCCTTTAACATAAGAACCGGAAACTGATGCTGAAAAAGAAGAAGAGTGAATTGTACAGGATCACTTACAAGTCAACGTATCAAAATGGTAATGTATTTTATGTATTGCTTTCTACGTTAGAAACGCAACAGTAATCAGTAACATCTGGGATGGTCAGCTGGTCTAGCTCAGCAGTGAACCCCCCAGGGTCATTGAGCACCTCACTGAAGACGATCTGGAGCATGTTATATAGGAGATGACATTTGTTATTTTATAACATGGCCAGTTCAGATGTGTTCACAGTTTACAGTTCACAAAATAGAATTATTAGTTTGTTTTCACTGCCTGGATGTAGTATTTCTTCTTCTTATTATTATCTAATTGAATTTGTAGACAGGGCTCCATCTTTGGTCCTCAGTTGACCTCTTGTTGCATTTTCATTGAAATGCAGAGCAGTCAGATATAACCTGAAATACCATTGTATACATAATATCATTGTTGTCAAAAAATATCATCAGAATCAGAATCTTTGCATTATTATAAAATTTTAATGGAAATTAAATGGTTACCTGCATAGCAACAGTAGGAGAAGGCCACATTTTTGGGGGCAACCAGTAGAATCAAACTTTGGAACCCATCAAAGGCCGACATCAGTTTTGCTACATCTTTCATCGGGCGTTTGTTCTCCACAATCCTCTGGAGCTTGAAGGCAGATATGATGATGTAATGAAAACATTGTCAGTTTATTTTTAGGGTAAGGTTGGGGTCATGTAGAGATAGGAGGGATGAGACTGAAGCTCCAAAGCATGTTTCAGTCCTGTTAAACATGCTGTTTCAATACATTGTGCCAGAGCAATATCATGTGGCTTATGACATCTGAAGCTTCACATGTCACTGGTGCTTCAAAAAGTGCTTCATTCAGTTCTGAAATCTATCCAACTATGTGATCAGCACATTAGTGGTAAAAAAAGAGAGATTAAAATAATATAGAAATATGGCTCTGGCGTATGTGCACTAGAAATCATAAGTATGAGAACATTTCCTCCTGATAACAAGTAATAATGTAATAAAAGTAACAGGCCACAGTAATGCATATCACTCTCCCATCACATCACATTGTGACTCATGCCACATAAATATCAGCCAAGAAGTTTAAAAACAGACACTCTGAGTAAGCTACACTAAAAAGGTACTTACATGTTTTGTGTCAGCAAAAATATTTTATATCTAGGCTATTTGCACAATGCACAATTATTTCACTTTAACATATTGCACAACAACATCTATATTTAATGCAACACTTGGGTTTAGGCTCTCATGTAGCCTCCCAGTGTAACATCCTCACTCTGGCTCAGAGTCTGGATGAGGTCCGCTTGTAAGCACTTGCAAGTTGAGATATCTGATGGATCCATGTATGGTTTGGCATGTTGAAAGTATGTACTCTTATCTATGGTCCAAACCTTGAGTGCTGACATTACCTAACAATACAATACAGTCTTGATGGGTAGGTTGAATTTGATGTTACAGAACGTACTTCTGAACCTCACAAGTCCGGCCAAAGGTGGGGCATTTGTGAAACAGGCATGATAGGCAGTGCTCATAGACAGTATACTTGGTGACATCTTTTAATGGTGTCACAGGGCAAGATATGCAAAAGTTATTAGTGCAGAGAGTCAGTCCAGAAGTGCTGTTGTACATGAATGACTTTCCAAAATGTGCTAATGTTTGCTGCTTCTTGACCACAGATAGCTAATGTTATCTTGCTGTACTAGAGGCTTCATGAACAACCCCAAAGTCATGTGAAGTTATCTATCAGAATTATTGTAAAGAATATAGCCATCATTAAATTCAGCTTAGCTTATCTGACAAGCTGTTTTGAGTAACGTTTGCCCTAACTTTCTTCATCATTGCACAGACTCACCCTGCCTTTAGGAGCAATGGGGACCCCAGCCGGCCCTTTAAATGGCCTGGATCCATAATAGTCTTCTTTTCTTAGCAAAGGCATGTGATCCCCTCAGAATACTGAACATTTGACATTCATCTTTTTTTGCGGCTGGTGCAGTTTACTGCACAACAGCCCCTTTGGAGCTTTGGAGCTTTGGAGCTTTGGAGCTTTGGAGCTTCGGAGCTTGGCTCTGCTAGATATGCTAAAGAGTGCTGCTTTCTGCCCCCTTGTTGCACTTGTGTCTTTGTGATGATGTTGCACAGAAACCCATTTATTAGGCAATGCAACAAATAACATCAACAAGCTGATATTTGCACATTAGTGTCTTTTATGGATGTAAGTATCAATACTCCTGCCAGTATTAGATAAACAATACTAGTTCTGTATAACCTGATATGTGTTAGCAAAGTTTACAATACTGTGATGTAAACACAGCATTTTCTATAGTTAGGTCACTCACCAACACACCTAGCATATTTATGAGGCTGTGATGTGTATATTCATGCATGTGAATATACATCTACAACTTCTGCAATGTCAAAACTAGCATTGGGGTTGACCTAGCTTGGCTGCTTTCCCTTATGTGACGTCACTTCAAGTTCATCTTTTTTGAGGAAAAATCACTTTGCTGTGGTTTATATACTGTACATGTGTATGTTTTTTTAGACATTGATTAACTGGGGTCTCCAACCTGCAAGTTGCTCTTTAAGTTTTAAGTACAAGTTCAAACTGGGCTAACTAATACAACAACTCGGGGAAAACTGAAGAAATAGTTCTTCTAGATACATAACAATACAACTTAAACTGAAGAGGAGTGGACCAATTTTATTTCATAAGAAAAAATTAATTAATTATTTTATAATTATAAAACTGTTTACAATTGCAAACCTAAAATTTGAATTATTGCAGAGTTTTGTCAGAGCAGTTCAATTTGAAGAATATTCTTGTTCAACTAAATATATGTAAAACACCTTTTAAAGATACATCAAATTATTTAAGTTTTTGTAAGTAGTTTTTGTCTATGGTAAGCCACTAGTGTTCATTTTACCAACAAACACACGTCCACCTGCCCCATCCAGATGCCTTCTTCGATCTGAGTGCAGAACAGCTTCACTGAGACCTTTGAAAAGGGGATGAGAGACAAGTCAGAAGGAGGGAGGGTAGAGAGGGTGGGCGTGTGTGCATGTGTCTCTGTGTGTCAGAGAGAGAGAGGAAGAGAGAGAGAGACAGAGGGAGGCGCTGCATCAACCCGGCATACAGCAGCAGGCTGGGTTTAGGGATCTATTGTTCCCTGGTTTATTACTGCCAGACCTTGTTTTCTCTCATTAAAGATCCAAGAGAGAAAGAGAAGCAGAGAGGACGAGGAGAGCAAGAGAAGACCTCAGCCACGCTCGCTGGGATTACTTCTTTCTGGATGCACTGGTGTGGACAAAGCAGAAGCAGAAAACACACACACTTGAGTGCAGCTCTCTACCTCGTGGCCAGGCTTGCTTTTTTCCCCCTCTTCACTGCATTGGGAACTACAGTACTTGCTTTGCCATGGGGCTGGCCGGCAGAACCGTGGGGATGCTGGGGATCTCGAGAGGGGCACCGCTCCCCTCTCTCTGGAGGATAGCACTGCTCTTTCTCTCTATGTGGGAGCTGGATGCGCAAACCGCAGTGGAAACTAAACCCCTATACATCTGGCAAACAGGTACGGTCCATCCTCTCTACTCTTTTACCACCTCCCCCTAGGGTTGGTTAGGGGGGTTCCTGGAGATGCTAAGTGGCTGCATGGAAGTCCCATTCACTACTATTTCAATTTGTAAAAAATGTAATATGTAAATGTTTGTGTACATAGAAGGGTTCAGGAAAGCTGATGAACTTGCTCAAAGAGTTCTTTTTTGTGGTTTTTAATTGATTTGATGCATTTATTGAATTGTTGCCTATTCATGATTTCATCAACTCTTCCACTAAATTAGGATAACCCATATTAGTTTATTATATTAAACTATAAAGTTTCCTCCCTAAACCTCTTTTCTTGCAGACATGCATGTGGTAGAGGATCATGCATTGGAACCATCTTGCTACTGTATAGTGTGGTAACATATTTTCTGCTGTCCCTGAGGTGAATATGTCACTGCCCTCAGTGTTAGAGGAGCAGGCTATACTGGCTGTCTTTTGGCTGTGCTTCCCCCGTTCTGGGCTGAGGCAGCTGGGACTCTTCGGCTGCCCTGCGCTGCTATTGGACTAATTTATCACAGTTTGACATGTGTGCAATTGATGAGAAATTGTGTGCACACTGTAGCTGCATGTGGCTATTTTCTGAGCTGGGGAAATACAAACACGCTTCAAAGGAGACGGCAAAAGCACTCTATAGTATTTTAGCGCTGATGCAGGTGTTTGATTTGTGAAAAAGTAACCCAGTGGTGGACGTTGATGAGTTCAACCAGAGTGTTGTGAGTACAGTAGCTTTACAGCGTAGGCAGCTGTGCAGTACAATACAAGGCTCCCTGCTGCTACTGTTTTGGGTGGTGCCTCTCACCGGCTGAGACTCATTCACTGTGAGAGAGCAGCACATGGTCAGAATACACACAATATTGATGCATGGTCCAGCGAGTAAATTGAAGGAGGGGAGGAGGGTGGAGGAGGAGGAATGGGAGCAGGCGTAGGGTGATGGATCCCCCCGACCCATCGGGACAGGAGTGCCCTTTGGATGCAGCTGGAGATCAATGTTCTCTTTCTCTACTGTCTAATCTCTCTCTGTTTTGCTGGATCAATGTACTGGTTTCACTGGGATCCTGCAACCCCCCTTCCCCCACCAGTAGGAGCTGATCAATGGGTATAGTCCTGGCAATTCAGCTCTGCCTGTAGGGGATCAATGCTGTCTTTGGGTGGAGTCTAAAATGTAATCTATACTTGTTAATAATCTGTTTGTAATATCCAGAATGTGCAGGATGGAATTACCTTAAAGCCTTTATAGTCCAAATGAAATGAAAATGAATGTTTGCTAAGAAAAAACACATATTTGATTGATGTTTGTTTTATATGGTGTAAAGTTGTAATTACCAGAAAGAAGAACTTAGAAATGATATGTATTTTTCTGCAGTGAAGCACCCCCTACACTGGTGTTGTGTAGTGTGAAATAAGTTATTATAGTCTAGTTTCAGCAATTTTTTGACAGCCTGGTCATTTACCATCACCACATCATCATGAAAGAAAGACAGATAACACTATCTGGAGTATTAAGTGATGCCAATGACTCAGCAGGTGTTGAAATAGCATGTGTAATACAAATCAGTGCTAACATTAGCAAACTAAACTTACTACCTTTCTCTTTCAGAGTGCAATACAAACCTGAATGTTGAAAGTTGCAAATGGACAGAAAGCCTAAATTACTAAAGATGGAAAGACTTGTGTCAATTTTCATAAGCTATA
>JAVQJD010077696.1:0-39434 GCA_036023655.1 Nannoperca australis
ATATAAATATATATATATATATATATATTTCAGTTAACCATTTTATTTTATTTTAATAAAACCAAAAATAGTAGTTTCTTCTGCACAATTTTAATCTGAAGTAGCATATTAACCACCACGGGACACAAATTAAATGTTTTTCTGACTATTTTCAAAAGCATGGTATACAGTTTTATGTTTTTGTATTTTTCCCTCTATTCAGGCAGCTATTTGTTTCTTGTTGTAACCAACCGTCACACGTTGGTTGTTTGCTGTATATATTGTTGCGTGGTAGTGTGGTTTAAGGAGTAACATCACCCTCAAATTCAGCTAGAATGTTGATTGAAATGTCTATTGTTATACATTTGGTACGAAATGTCTTAACACCAGCATTGATGTGTTTCATCACTGATGTGTCATAATTCAGTTTACAGCATCTCTTTAGGTACACAGTTTACAGTTTATATACATATCAAGGCTACGAGGATAACACATGCAGACTCCAAGGTTGTGATTTCGCTTCTTGGCTGTGAATGTTTGTCTTCTATCTGACTGTTAATAGTGAACAAAACATCAAGCAGGCTAAAGAAAGGCTCAGTAATCTGCTGCTTCTTAGTAACACTAGAGATATTTATTAATGAAGCCATTCCCACTGTGAACCTTCTTTTCATGGTAATCGTTGTTTTCTTTCACAAATGGAATGAAAGAATAGAAACATGATTCTTTTAGCTATTGATGACTAAACAGCCTTAGACTCCTAATCAGTAGTGAGAGAAGGTAAAGCCTCCCGCTGTCTCTCAAAAAGTGAACTAACAAAGCTAAGATGGATATTTACAAAACATTTTCTAAGTGCCAAACAGTCAAATTGCATTCGTCTTTATTTACTAAAAGACTGCACTGACGTTTTTTTCGCAGGTAAAATGAAAGAAAAGCAGCACAGCTGAAAAATGCGTGTTTGGTCTCATGCAATATGTATTTTAAGGCGATCCTGTTTAGAGGTGCAAACTATGGGAGGAGGGAATGGAAATATATACAAATCTTCTCAGCACCTGATTTATCACAGACGGTGCACTGCGCACAAAGCAGACTAAACTGTGTCTGGAATCTAACAACTGTCGAAGGCCGCTCTAAAATGAGTGGCAATTAATGATTTACAGCGAGTGAGAGAGAGAAACAGCGGAGACAACATTTTCCTTTGCACTCCGTTACTTTCTACATATGTGCATGTGTTCAAAACAGCCCACCATCAGATCTTATTTAGCTGCACTTGAAGAACGAGAATGAACTGTGGCTGCGCTCATTTACATCTTTAGTCTTCGCAAAAATGAAAAATGTTGTGGCCCTGACGGTAGTTTGCAACACGCTTAGTAAATTTTCCCTGTAGGAGTCTGCAGCCATGCTAGCGTCTAGTCAGAGCATGTTGCTGTGCACGTTGATTGCTAACACACTGATGTTTAGCAAGTATAATGTTCACCATCTGAGTTTAGCTTTTTAGCATGCTACTTTTTGCTAATTAGCACAAATCCCAAAATACAGCAGAGGCTGACGCAAATGTCATTGGCTTTGCAGGTATTTGGTCACAAAGCAAAGTATTGGAAACCATCATTCATTTAAACTGATGATGGCGCTAGATGAAAAGTTAAGAGGTCGTCAAAGTGAAGTGGAAATGAGTTTCCATACAAAATGTTCTGGGCAGTCCAACCAAAAGTTGTATTTTTTGGTCCTACAGATATTCCTGTAGGATTCAGGACTCAAGCTATTTTGGGGTATGTATGTAAACATCACATCCTACACAACTTATATACACGTCGGTTGTTGCACAAAACAATATTCACTTTCTTCATGTACTGTGATAGATGCTTTTACCATCGTAACCGAAACATGACCTTAATTAAGGATGTGTGGAGCTGGTCCCCACATCACCCTCTGTGTTGTGAAACTTTCTGTAGAAGCTGTAGATTCTATGCTCCTCTCTGGAGTATCTGCTCTGCTCTCATATATTTAGCACCTAACTTCAAACCAAAAGTGTCTTGCACCTTCGGTTGTAACCGGCAAAGGGAAAGTAACACTTGAGGCAATGTGCAAATTCTCTCTCATATATTCGTGGCGTCACACAGTGTACTTCAGTGTGGCTCAGCAATGAATGCACAACATACACAGTAGACCTGAATATACACATACAGACCTGTGTTTGAAGACTTGTTTCAAACTACATATCCTTTTGGGAAAATAGTGAGGGAAAAAAGTGCTGGTTTCAGGTTTGTCACCTGTTTTGCCTGTGAATCAGATCCACATGTAGAATAAATAGTTAAATAAATAAGGAGACACCCCCACCCGTCATAAAGAAAACATCCCAAACTCCCCTCAGAGGAAACAAGTGAATACAATCATTTGTTTTAAAAGAAAAGATTTATTCCATCCGTGCATTTCTGACATGTTTCATTTCAGATAGAAGAAATGTTTCCATTGCATTATTTGTGCTTTCCTGAATAACATATTCTGAATTGGTTACATGCTTAGTTACTATCATATTTCCCTGAACACTTTAGGAAAATCCACAAGAGAGTTACAGTCACAGTGATCATAAAATTATCATTTCGCCTAGAAAATGCCAGAGGTTGTTTTCATGCTCTGAGAAGGTGCTTTTGTAATGAAGCATGACACCATTACATACACACCTCACATATTGACACACCTTACGTCACAAAAATGCAAGAGGAGCCTTGAAAAGTCATTTTTCTGCCACTTCTGAGTAATTTCTTGTGGACACAAAGCAGTCTGTGGAGTCTTTGCATGTTCTCAAGTAGTTAGCACTAATTGGAATCTGCACACCTGCTGATAATCACACTAATGACCAGAGGCTCCACACTTCCCTGAGCACTTCTCAATACAAGCTGCCAGTAAGCATTAACTGATACCAAAATAAATAAGGATAATAATAATGATTTGGGCAATATGGCTGTGGGATGTAGGACGTTCTCCTCTGGTAAAAGCACAATTTGTAGTTATGATAATCTTTGTGACAAAATGCAAATTAGTTTACATTAAGAAAAAGTGCATCACATCTTATACAACTACCACACAGTGTTGGGAAATGTTTTTTGGTCTGACAAACTCTTTTTAAATCATAATTTAGGATGCTACATTTTGGGAGTATTGTAGTTAATTATAACATCACTGTTGCATGTAATACTTTTTATTACAGTGACTTTCTGAAGTCTCTTCAGTAGGTGACAGCAACGTTTCCTTCTTTCCAAACTAAATTTTTTCTTATTTTCATCTCACTTCTGTGTTTCTGCCTCGTTAGCAGACATCATATGGTTCATCACATATTTTGTTCAGGGGTGACTCAGTCATATCATACGGAGTCATATGTTAATGTGTTCCTGAGAAGCCCCCCCCCCCGTGGCTCCAGAGGAGAGCTTGAGATTTTACTTTACACTCGGTTTGTCTTCTCCTTTCATAGCAGCCAAACTCGCTGTGAAAACGCAGCGTTATCACTCCCCCCACCCATTACATTCAGTTGACCTATCTTGGCTTTTTTTCCTGCAGTGGGAAAGGTATTTGTGGGATAAACAAACCATTGAAATGCCACCAGATTCCATGGAGTCCCATAGAGCTGCGCCCCCGAGCCGAAGGGACTGGCATGTTGACATTAGACATTAAGCAGCATTTCAGATCATATTATGGTGTGACAACAACATCGTACAACTGCAGCTTCAGAAATGCCATTCTCAAACGGTGGGCTATGAAGCATATCATATTGATATTATATCCTGCAGATCACAGCCTGACTCTGCGAGCAGCTACAGAGAAACGCACACAGTGTTGTGCTGCTTGTGTCAGAAACATTATGTGAACGTTACAGTGATGCAGGCACAAAGACACTCGACACTGTGCGCCCCTGATTTCAAGTTAAACCTTTGCTGAGAACATTTAATGAGACCTTGACAAAAGTGGTGGTGGGGATGTGACTCTTCTTCTCTTTTATATATATTTATATTCTGCAGGATAGTCTATAATCAGGCTGCTAGTAAACAGAAGCCGTTTGCATCTAGCACTGCATTGTAAATGTCTGGAAGAGGGAATTACATTTTCTCTGAGAAAAGTTCTCATATTAGTTTATGTATGAATCACACAGACCTGCATTTTACTCTTTACTTCTAATAAACTATCAACATACTTCAGTTTTATACTAACAGGAAATGACACAATATGTGCATGTCACACTGCAATCAAGCTGCAATTTTCAGAACAGCACGACCAGTTGCACTTCACGAAAAGAAAAGACAGATTTTGTTTTCGCAGGATCTTTTCGAAGCTGTTTCGCCTCCACAATTTCTTTTCACAGCTATAACTGTAGCAGCTTGTCCGTTTCCTTTGTGCATTGCATAGCATTTATTTCCAGCACACTCCCAAACAATGTTGTGGTTTTGTCTACTAGTTTGAAAAAGGAGTATACTTTATTGTGTCACTTTTCTAGTGTGAACACACTAGAGACTCAAAACCTCCTTAGAATTCGTACGTAGGATAGAAGCGGGACACAGCTAAAGACTAATGGTGCGTTCAGATGCTAAATGTCATCTTGTAAAGCCAATTTCCAAGTTTATCACCAACAACTTGGCCTCAAATGGCCAATAAAATGTAAACATCAGTGGGAAAATGTACTGCTGAACGAAAACGTTTGTGCAGCAATCCACCCTAATCCTTCTTATTATATGATACTCTCACTTATCGCTAAAAAACATTATTTGTACTAGAAATGTAAATCATATTATCATGTTTTAAGAAAACATTTAATGATACCTGGGTTTATAGTAAACGTTATGACTGGTACAAAGTACCATGTTGGCAAATATGTCTGCATAACCAAGCCTCTAATGAGAACCAACAGTGGAGTTGATACTGGGCTTGCATTATTTTGTATAGGCTTTAACAACCTGCACGCAAAAACAACCAGAATACAATGAGATTTCCTGAATGTGCCATTAAACAGTTGATAGGTACCCAATCTGCTTTTTCTTGTTGTCAAGCACAAGCAAGGCACCAGTTGTGTCCTCCAGATTCAGGCCTGTAGAGTATTTGTGATTTGCCTTTCAAAGGGCCTTTGAAATTGTTCCGTCCAAAAAATGGACGAAACAAGGACACATCTTTTACCACTTAATATTTAACAAGTCGGAGAAGTGAGAAGAAAAGGATTAACAGCTGCCTTAAAGGGAAACTCTGGTGTTTGTAAACCTGGACCCTATTTAGTTTTTTACTAATTTTGATGTCTAAATGACTAATAGTTACCAGAGGTTTTGGAACAGGTCCAGTAGATCGCCTCCGCCATGATCCGCCAACGGGCTGCAACGTAATGTTCTGGATAAATATAAATGATTTTACTCTTTAACAAAAAGTACAAGTCATTTAGACCCCAGGTTTAAAAATACAGGAGTTTCCCTTTAAGTACTAGGGTTCCAGTAGGTTGAATGCATGGTAAGAATAAAAAATACCAAACTTTTCACACTGTGAACTTACTAAGTAGAGGTCCAGTCCTGCACCCTCACTTACTGCTAGGATTATCATTTTTATCCTGTGTAGCCTGATGCTCAGTCCAGCAGGCAGGGGGTAGCTGGTGGATGCATCTGTTTCCTACTGTTTTACTGGCAGACTCCTCTATCTGTGGATGGGAAACTACAGGTGTGCGCTTCACAGACACATTTTGTCATCTGCTGTACTCATGGCAACAGAGACACTGAATCTCACGGTGTGCAGGACTCATATAAACACATTTAATCCAAAGAAGGCCTTAACCAGAGCACTGTAAAAACCTGCATCATTTCTGTGCATGCGAATGTAACCAGAGAACTCTTTCCCTCCCATGTTAGCCTGTTGACGATGCTCACACTGCTTTTCTGGTTGTTAAACTGTAATAATGCTGTGACCTCATACTGAGGAATTCAGGTATTAGAAAGAAAGGCAGATGTGGTTACTTCAATAAATGAATGCCAGCGTGGCTCACCTGTGAAATTGATCATTTGCTAAACAGCTACCCCCAACAGAGACTGTTCAGTCATAGCTTAGCAGCCATAGCTAGGCACAGCAGGCCTGTCAAGTGTTAGCATTTCTCAACATGGTGAAGAGCATGTGTAATGGATTCAGCTGTGTGTTTGATGTTTAACTAGCAGCATTAGTTCGTAGCATTACAGGTGATGTTTTGAAGAAGCCCACTGCCTGGATGCTATCAGAGTTTAGAGTGGCATTAGCAGTTCTATCCTGCTCTTTATAAGATTGTAGGAACAAACGGTGTTACACTTGCCAAACACACCAGTTAGTCCTCATCCAAGAAGCTTTATCCTTAAGAGTTACACATGTGTCCTGAGACATGTAGCTTTACCTCAGTCTTTTAGCCATCACGTGCATATTTAAGATCCCTTTTACAAGATTCTTAAAACCTGTCAGCTGGAAACAAAGTCAGCCAATGACAGTGTTTACAACCAACTCACAGAGCTAACGTTAGCTTAACTAAACTAAACAAGCAACAATTATTTCTGAGAGCAAAATCAGCCCGCTTTTGTCTACATCTGTTTGAAATCAAGGACGCATTGTCTGTGAAAGAAAAAGTGGTAAATCTCCCACCTTCCTCACTTTAAATTACATGCAGTTGTACAGAAGGATTGACAGGTTAAGACATAGTAACTAAAGAGGGAGGGGCTTAGCAAGTGATCTATTGTGGACATGAACTGATAGCTTTCTCCAAAGTGTCCCAATGGACTTAAATACACTTCCAGCAGATATACGACTTGCCCCGTCTTTAAGTGTTAAAACCTTCTTGGAAGACCTCCTCTGCCTTTGGCTGAATGTCAAGCACTCCACACTATCTTGTACATTTCTGTTTGATCTTTTAAATGATTTGAATTCAGTCTTTTTAATTTGCGTTTTTATGACTTTATGAGTTTGTCTGTTTACAGATTTCACATGCCGCCCTGCACTTGTGCATTTACAACTGCATTTCTAAAAGATAATGATTGCTGTGTGGTGGATCCAAAGACGATTGTCGACATTGTACGCAGTAAACTCACCTTTATTAATGATATGTCAGCTTTAATGAAAAATCTGAACTGCCTCATGAATATCTACTTTGCAGTGTTTGAAAACGTCTAGTTGATCGTCGCCACCGGCCTTCTCAGCATGTTAGAACCCAACACATGGATGTTAATGAGAAAAAATATCCAACAGCAGAGCTGCATGACGTCCACACATGCAGCCTCTTTCCTGCAGCAACGTTTTCTCTAACTTTTGTAGACTTTGTCTGTGTTGTCCTTCACGTTCGTTCTTTTTTTCCCTTCATATTGTCTCTGCCTGGCTGCAGCTTCGTTGCCCTGAGCGGTGAAGCTGGTCGGGGGTTGAGCTAGTTTCATCCGAGGTCACCTCTGCTCCATCCCAGGCTTCTGTTCCTCAGAGAAACTGTTGGATCCTGCAAAGAGCTGCCCTGCAGTTTTGATTAGTGCAGGCTCCGCCTCCACAGCGACTCCTGGAGGGAAGAGAACAAACCGTCAGAATACAAGTGCCAACCTCCAACACTGGCAACACGAAAAGAATATCAGAGAAACACGGACAGACTCGAGAAAAGAGTGATTTTTTTCCCCCCTCCACCATAACCCTGAAGCCACAACCCTGATCGAAACTGTGACCTTAATACACAGACACTTCACAACGCTGAGAAATCCAGTGGGCGGATTTTAAGCTGCAGGACTATTTCTAAATGCCACGCTAAGGTGCCAGTCATACTTACAGCTTTGAAAATCAGCTGAATTGCTGTTTGTTGAGGATAATAAGCTGTCGTCACCTGGTGCTTTGCTCTATTTCCTTGGTTTTTGGGAGTTGGAAATACAGTAAGAATTAAAAGATCAGTAATTCAGTTTTACACGCTTTGCGGTTGTTAAGTCTGCAGGGAATAGGCAGGGAACAGTTGGAGCCTCTGCTTTCTACAAATCATTATCACCCATCCTTAATTACCAGTGTTAACATGGAGTGTGGCAGCAGCTTTTATTGTTGTGTAGCAGTTATCGGAAATGAGGTTTGAAGCCTACAACATCATGCTAAAAGTGCAAAGAGTGCCGAGGGGTAGGAATGTCTGGGGCCCGAAGGGTCAGAGGTTTTGTCTCCACCGGAGTGAGGAGTTAGCAGGCTGGGGCTGATCGCATTTCCTCTCTATTAAACAGATTGTACCTTTTTATTACTCTTTGTTACTGGAAGAGAAGCGGGGGTGCTGCTGGTGTAACCCTGTCTTCTGAACACGACATTCATACACAGAAAATCTGCACTAGAAAATAAGTTTTGTAGAACATAAGGCTCAAATTATGTTTTTTGTCCTGGCAACAAGAAGCATGTTAAAGTACTGAAAGCTCTTGTTTAAAGCAACTATAATCAACATTTATAATAAAAATAAAGCTCTTATTGCATCATTTTCAGCTGAAACAAGCTGCACACTACCTGCATAGCACTAAATGGCTGATCGTGCATAATAAAGAACGTAGTGGAGCATTTAGCAGCTAAAGAGAGCGATACTTCCCTTCAGGAGCTGGTAGAGACCCAAAACAGAGCTGCAAGAGAGTGAACAGGCCAGAAACACAACTATCAGGTGAATGATAATGTTTCAGAACAACTAAATAACAATTGTGTTGTGTTCACAACGTGTTTCTGCTGCCCCCAAGTGGCCATGGAATCAGTTACTGCAGATTTAAAAGTCCAAGCTGTAAGAAGTACTGGGTGGGTCTAAACCCAAATTACCTGAACCAAGTGTTTCTGTGACCTAAATCTAACGCACATCCCCTGCTCTGTCACATTCCACTTGTCCTGATTCATGGGATCCTGATGTCTCTGTCGGCTCATTCTGTCAGTCATTCATTTGTAAGTAACCTCACTGCACCCTTGGGACAAATATCTGTGTGTCTTTTAACTTTTGTCTGTTTAATTCATACTCTTGTAGAATATTCAGTCTTTCTTTTATATATTTATCTTCATCTCGTGTTTTAATCTCGTTTGCACTTTTAATCAGTTCATCCTGTCTTTTATTATCTATCTTGCAAAGCCCATTTTAAATATTGATTAGAAAAGATGCAACATTTTTATTATATTTACTGCTGCTGTTGGTGGTAGTATTGTTTCTTGTCACATTATTTGTATTATGTTTATTGCTTTTGAAGAACATACGAAACATTTTTCTTCTTCTGCCCAGAGAAACTGTCATCGTCCATTAGTGGTTTAATTCACTTCTGACTAATAACTTCTTCACTGACGTCTGCTGTAGATTAATTAGTTTGTGTTCCTTTAAAAACCCTAAAATACAAATAGCCGGAGAGGAACGCAGCCATTTCCAGTCCTTTGTGTATAACAGGTCTGAGCCACTCTGAGCTCTGTTTCTGTAGCTTATCTATTAAGTAAATTAGATGCCAGTAGTAAATAGTTTTACTTTACAAATGACAAATGACCTCCGTGTGCAGGTCCTTTACAAAGCCACTGCGCTGGGTAACACAAGATGATAAAGGAGGCTGTTCTTGAACGGTACCCAGCTTCTAAATGGCCAGCCTGGTCGAGTGCATCATTCCCATGTCAGGGAACAAACAAATAAGATGAAGTGCTCTCTCAAAGTCAGTGGAAAGGACAACCACACTGGCTCCCAACAAACAATGATAGATGAGTAATACATGATGGTGTGGGCAGAGAACGGGGAGAGCGTTCAATTAGTACACGGAGAAATGGCAGATTAACGGTACAGCGGGAGAAGCTGGCAGGCATTAAGAAACGCCAAATTGAAAACGCATACATCTCAGATAGCTGACAACCTCATTCCCTTACCCAAATTGGTCACAAATTTATGATTTTCCATAATTGTTCATGTTTTGACACCTCATATTTCAATGTTGGAAATGAATGAGAGAAGTACGCTTGGGGGATAAAAAAAAAAAAAAAGGAGTTTGGGGTGCTCCCATGTGAAAAACTTACTCTAAATGCTAAAAGGGTGAATTCAGCCGCACACTTTTCTCCCTCACCTCTCAACTTTGCCACTGTGCGGCAGGATTTGTGGCCCACTGGAGGCTGTGTGCCAAGCTATTGTGAAGAGTTGCACCTTCAAAAGCACTCTGTGCTGGACTCATGAATATTTATACACTGATTAGGTGCCCTGATTTATCAGGCTGCGACAGAAAGGAATGATGGGTCTTAAGGAGTTGAGGCACGCACAGACACAAAGGTATGGCTCTGTTCATAATAGGCTGTCCATTAAAGAAGACTGTTGGCTGTGTAGAAAACTTTTCAACTCTAGAGTTTTCAAGTTCATTGGTACACTGATAACTTGGAAGAGCTGTGTGATCATATAGAGTTTATAATAAGTGTGTTTAGACAATCTAATTTTGTAACTTGTAACTTTTTTTAAACTTTTATGCTGCTGTCACTCTTTAAAAAGCCCTTCAATGAGAGTGTGTTCAGATTTTTTCTCACATGCCAACTCGGTGTCCCAGACATTACATTTATATTTACAACAGCAAGAATGTTTTCAGATGAACATTATGCCGCCATCTGCACAAGACATGCCTCAGTTTTCCACCAACCTGAGTCACTCCAACTGACTGTAGTACAAATACAAACTACAGAAAAAAGAATACCATTGAACAATATTAAGGGGTACTTGGGAGGTACGTTGGGGAAAAAAGGTTGGGAACCACTGAGTTAAAAAGATAATGTTCATACTTACATACATAAATACAAAGTAGATCTGCAAAACATTGACTGACAAAATGTTTTGTTTCTCTACAATATCCACTTGTGGCAACTAAAGAATGATTCCTGTTTTTATGGTTTTGGTTGTGCAGCTGAAAACACTTGGATGCGTTTAGGAAAAGATCTTTGTGCTGGTTAAACTTTGGAAAAGCCAAATAAAATCAACTGGCCGTGTTCCCTTTTTCAATATTTAACTAGAACCACCATCTTTCCTGAACCTTAACCAAACTAACCTGCATGTTGTACACAAACTGACTGCAAAGATCCCGTCTTCTTAACGTGCTTCCATGCAAAAGTGAAGTGCTCGAAAATATTCATTTACAGTAAGTACTCTTGTTACTGCAATTGGCTTTTCCCACCTAGCTATAACTTGATTTCTAATTAAATATTATACTTCATTTTTAGAAAAGCAGTCATTTCAGAGCAGTCTACAGTTTTTTTTTTTGCTACATTATCTGAAAAAAATGTTTTATTCCAGTTTGCTTTGACCTCTGTTCTGTTGTAAGGTGGTATTTGTTAAAGAAGAGGTGGCACCCACGAACTGAAGAGGGATTAGTTGTTAGTGTATTGATATTGAAGTGGTTTACCATTAGGATGCTGCATCATTGGCCCTTTCATGGTGATTATACCATTACTCAAGGTAATCCAGAAGAGCTGCTTTTATACTCTTGCTTGAATGGTTTTGGAAACAGCTATTGTCACTTTGTCTTGAATGATGTTAAAACCAAGTGGCCAAACAGTAGTTCTTATCTGTATTAATGGTGCTCTTTCCATCCTTGAACTATTTTAATCCTTTTTAAACAAGCTGCCTGTTTAGATAATGAATAAGCTTCAGTTATAAAGGAAGGATGTGGAGTCTAATAGTTTTTTTCCAATACTTTGTAAAGCTACTGGATTATTCCCGGATCTCTCCATGATCCCAGTGGCATCTCTTTGTCTGCTGGTTCATTTTTCTTTACTTTACACAGTTGTTTGCTTATCAGACTGTGGTTTTAAGCACTGGATCTCAAAAGTGTCTTTTTGGGATTTAAGTGCTTAACATTGGTCTTACCTTCAAATTTCACTTGAGTATATATTTGCAGAAGTAGAAATAGTTGAAATGAGCCACGGAAAGGTTACAAACACATTAAAAGCCTCATTTTACATTAAGAATTTCCTGCTTGAATGAAGTCTGCACCAGAATCGTCTGTGTAAATGTTCAGAAGATTGATTGTGGTGAATGTTGTGCATCAGGCCCGCTGGAAGTCATGTGACAGTGTAGTGTTGTTAAGTCTCTTACAGAGGAGCATGGATGGTTGTGGTCAGCAAAGTGTGTGGCTGTAAATGTACATTTTCAGTCTGTGCATTAAAAAAAGCTAATTTAATGGCTTATTATAAATGTTTCTATTTGATATTTGTATTCTTGCCTTGCTTTTTTACAGTACTTGCTCTTTATTTGCTTTTATTTCTATGCTTGTTTATGCTCCAGTATTCCAACGCAAATCCCTTGCAGGTGAAACCTACGCGGGGAATATATCCGACTGTGATTGTGATCTGTCAGTGGAGGCAATTGCCAACCTCAGTCAACTCAGACATGCATGCTTTCACACGCACTTCAATGCATGCAAAAGTACAGGCAAATAACTTTTGTTTTGTTTTTGTGAAATATAACAGGAAGTGATGGACAGAGGCTTGACTCCGCAGATAAAACCACCAGATATCTCTGAAGAGGACAATGAATCCATATTGTACGTCAGCTGGGAGAAGTAATCAAAGACCTCCGGCTCACCTCGACGGGCTGTTATCCCTCGCTGACTTTCAGCCGTCGTTTTGTTCTTTATTCATGTCGGCCTTCCTTCCCAGCCGTTTGAGTGACAGGTGAGATTAAGCACCCTTTGAACTCTATCTGGTTATTGGAGGAACAGTCTAAATTGAAGCAGAGTTATTTCATGCTGCCTTGCTGAGTCAGTGGGAAAGTGGGAGCAGGGGGTGGCACTTCTCTGAATGAATAAAGAGCCTTCCAGAAGGTAGGGTGTTGAGCCAGATCTCAAATACATTATAGAACAATAATGAGAATTGTAAAGGGAAGAGGTGGAAATTAGATTAAAAATGTTTTGAACAGCAGCTCCACTTTCGTTTAATCTCTCAGAGGAAAAAAATCAAATGTGACCTGGAAAAAACTGTTTTCCTTCCAAGAGATTTGCAGGGGTAAAAAAAAAAAAAAGACAAACATAGATAAAACTTTTTTCTCAGTTCATTTTTCAATCAAATAAAGTCCTTCAAGAATCTCTGATGATTTGAGAAAGATAAACATCCAGATTTAACCTACTAATTCTGATCCGGACAATGCCATAACACCAGATACATCTTAAGATTCTGCGACCTGCAGTAACCTTCTGTTAATGCAGTGACGTTCTGTAATTAGAAATGACTTTGCTATGATAATTGCGAGTTAGTGCAATAGTTGGGTATTTCAGTTGAAATTCAAGTCAAGATAACAATTTGCACTGACCAGTGTTTTCTCTGTGTGACTACAGATGCAGCTGTCACAGAAATCACAACATGCTTTCTGCATCAGGCTTTTTGTGAAGATTATTTAAATGTTCCTTGTCTGTAATTAAATTCTCTGGCTGGTGGTAGTGCGACGGAGGGCTGTAGACGTCTGGGTTACTATGTTGTTAAATATTCAGTGGGAAAAAAGATCAGCAGAGATTGAATTTCTGTTGCAAAAACAAATTGAATTCAACACACATTTGATTTCTACCTGTATGTTTGTTGAGCAGTGAACACTTTTGATTTACGGCTGATGTTTTATATTCATACAATTTTTTTTTTCTCCTGTCAGACTTCATTGTGGATCATTTAAAATCACGCCACACAAAATGTGTTTGGCCAGTTATCCATGAAATCATTAAAAAAAATGCAATCAAACAACAAAATGGACACAGAAGAGCAAAATACATTGGTTATAGTTGTTTTTAACAGTACAAATCCCACCTGAGTGGAGGATTGTGGGAGAATAGATGCTGGAAGACAGCTTGCTTCACATGCTGTCTGCCCACAGACTAACAGTGCAACATCTGGAAATCTCTGCAGTTGTTGGTCATTATGATCTTCTCAGTTGCCCTGCCACACAAGCACACATCCGCTTGTTTTTGCCACCAGTGAGGACACTGTATTGACTTATTTTATCAATGTCAGCTTAACTTCAGGGAAGTGTGCTGATTTTACACATCAAAAAGTAAAGTTCCTAGCTTCCGGGTAATGCGGCCCACTGAATTTACGCAGTAGTGTTTCCCCCTCGCTGGCCCCGTGAGTTCCCACTCAGCCCGTAGACTTCACATTATGAAGACGTCACAGATTTTTAAATCACTTTTCTCAGCTCGAGTTAAGTTTAATAAATATAGCATCTCCATGGATCACAAATTCATAATGGAAAGAGTGATAATGCAGCTTGTTTGCAGTTCGAGGTGTCCTGGCAACAGTTTTACAGACGTCTCTTTTACAGTAGAGGTCTGTCGGAAAAATGCTTTTTGGGCCGCAGGGGAAGTTTTTGCTGCAATACCAAGTGTCCACTGGCAGAAATAGGAAGTAAGGCTGAGCGGCGTATTCTTATAATACATCCATGAGCATAACTTACTCGAATCTCAGTAGGAAGAAGGAAGCTATGTTTTGAAGAGGAATGTGTGGCACAAATGGAACAATATCTCTTGTCCTCTGCATTGATTTTGATACTTGTTCTCAAGCAGTCCATCGCAAATCTGACAATGTTATAAGAGTGCAACGCTAAATCGGGGGAGTGCTCCTTTACCTAACCCTCAACCGCAGCCACTACATGCTGAAATGATGGCGTACACACATTCTGTACATTTTCTCTTTGCACTCGTTGGTGTACCCATGATTAAGGACAGAAGTTATTGTGTGTAGAATGAGGACAGAGAGCACACCTCAGCATGCATGCATGTCTGCTGCAGCTTCATTAGATCTTGGCCTCATGACAAACGTACATCGATCTTACCCACTCCTGAATCTGAGTGGGCAGTATGTGTAACAGGAATGTCATGGGCCCAAGCCTTTCTGCTGATTCCCCATTAACTCTAATCAGAAGACGAGGTGAGTAAATCTTAGCATTAAACATACATGCACAACTCTGAACCAAATAAAAGATAAACCTTGTGGGGTCTTGTCCCCAGATGGCAGGCGAGCCCCCACAGTGTGACTGTATAAACAGCTGTTAGTCCCCAGAACACGATTAACATAAATACACACACACACACACACACACACACTCAGTTATTGTGTACTGACACCTGGGATTTGCCTGCAGCAAACTCACTATTCGACTGTCAGCCTGCTGAATAATTCTACTGGACAGATTTGGGGCTTGGGTCTGTTGTTCAAGACAAATCGCTGGTGTTTTTTTTTTTTTTGAGAGGTTTAAGAATGATTCTGATCCCTTGTCCAACCACAGTCTCTGAGCTGGGTGTTGGAAGTGAAACATTGATCATTTACACCCGGTGTAACACTCTTCCTCTGCAGTCCCTCACAGCAGACAGACTTCGATCTGTTGGTTTAACCCTCACCTCCCCTTTTCAAATGTCACTACCTGCTACAGCAGAAAGAAATTCAGGTATGTGGCAAAACAAATATGACCTTAAATCCCCAATCTGACATTTTACATTTTAAAGCTACAAGGAAAAGAAAAGTGACTTTTTCATTTTAATAATTCCTAATTTCTCTCAAACCTGCAGCTTCACAGCAAAGCGAGGAGAATAGCAACTTGGTTTAGTGAAGCAGTTGCCACCTAACAACTCTGTTCCCCTTAATTTATGAATGTATTTATGTACTGTAGATACTTTAGACTGACAGATACATACACAAGTATAGAATATTCATTGAAGGACTATTGCCACATTCATGATTATACAATGTATGGTCTAAACTAATCAGTAACTGTTGCATAAAAATTTCCAGTCTTTCTACACATATTGTGTCTGTCTCTCAACTATACCATCAATTAAAAGCTAAAATGCCACAAAATAAGATTATATAGTCTGAATATCTCTCCCTTATTATTAGGGAACAATTACCCATATCCCTCATTCCATTCAAAAGTTACAGTTTGAATCGTTGAAATTGATGTTTTAATTTCCCTGTTAATATTTATTTCCACAGCATCTGGCTCAGACTATTCTGTACTAGCTGTTGCTGCACTGGTTGCTGCACAGTGTAGGATGCAGAACAAGGAATTCATTTTGATGTTAACCCCCCTCTACCAGCAATAAGGAGTCAGCTGTTCTACGTGCGAGCAGCAGGCAGATCAGAGGAGCACCTACTGAATGGTTGAGCGAGTACCTGTGAAACAAACCTTCCCTCTTCATCCCTACAGTAGAGATGAGCCTGGAGAGCCGGAGTCATACAGGCACGGCGGAGACATATGTTTCTGTCAGACGGTGTTAGGTTTGATTCTCAAGGAACGCAGATGCCATTAGAATTAGATGTCACAACATTCCTGGATGAATCGGTTGGGGCTGCAACAATCTGCTGACTTCCATCCATCACTGGCCTGTGCAAACAGGGACAGCACAGAGACACTGCATGCCTCACTTCATTTCCACAGTCGTTTAGTGGGAGGTCTTGATTTTACCTTTTCTTTTCCTGCTTTTCATGCGTGACTTCTCCCTTTTAATACCACCATTAAGTCGTACCTGCCTATAAAAAAAAACCAAACATTATCTTTCTGTCATTCATGAGTGCAGGATGAATAGTGGTAGTGGTACTTTAAAGTAATATCTTAATAGAGCATGGTGCACACTGCGAAATAATCTTACATGACTACTGTTGCAAATGGACAGCGTTCTTTTCTCAGCATAGGTAATAAGATTTGCTATGCACCCAATTTCATTTCCTGGCAGAGAGCAGCTCACTGTAAGTGCAACAGTGGAATACAAGCGTGTTTACATCACACGTTGATTTGACTCTACAGGCCTTTACTGTAGAAAGTCTTAAAACCACACTGACTCAAAGTCACGCGATGCCAGACATTGCTCAAACCCACAGAACTTCATCCTGAATATTCCCATTTGATGGAACGGTGAAGGCAAAGCTTTCAATTCACCAGCCAATCTATGTCCCCACCCTCACCTGTGATCACGAGCTTTGGGCAGTGGCCAAAAGATCGAGATCACTGATACAATGTGTGTCCTGAGTAGGGTGGCTGGGCTCACCCTCAGGGGGGAAGAACTGCTTCTCCTTTGCATAGAAAGGAACCAGTTGAGGGGGTTCGGGCATCTGATCAGGACGCCTCCCCTTACAGGTTTTCTGGGAACGTCCAAACCAATAGAGCACCAAATAAGAGCTTACAGAGTTTACAATCCTAGAAGATAGCTCAATTTTTTTTTTGAGTTTTGGGGTTAGAAAGGAAAAAGCAATGAAAGACGACTTTATGCAAATCCTTAACTAGTACATTCACAAGGACTGAAGCTGATTATTCTAACTGACCAAGTCTCTAGTTTTACAAACATTTGTGTGGTGAGAATAAACTTGTAACTTTCTGCTTCATTTGCCAGGTGTAAAGGAGCAGATGGGCCTCTAGGGGGCACTAGCAGGGCTGACACTCTTTCTCGTTCCTGTGTTTGTTTGTGCTTTTAAATAAAAAATAAAAAAATCATGCTGTCATGAGTCAACAGAGATTCGACACAGATTTGCCACAACACCATCTGCTTTGTCTAATTACAAATTTCCCTTTTTCTCATGAATACATCGTCTGTGCTCGACAGGAAACCTGAAACAAATGTTAGTTTTTGTGAACTGCTGATATAGTTTTTACTTACAAGTGGATGCTTTTAATTCCTTGCTGCTTTTACCAAAACCTGACGATAAACCATTAATGAAACCTATTGTGGAGTGGTTTCACTGCAGGGTAGCGCTACAGGTGAAACCACAATATAACAGGATGATGCACTTGCACGCATGATTCAAATGTGCGATTCATTGGGAAGCAGAAAATACAGTAAAAACACTGTAGGAGGAAGAGATTAATGATGGAGGGAAGCGTAACAGTAGTTGGCTGTTTTCTTGCTAACTGGTGACATTTGTCTGAATTCATAGTTGCTTGTACTGACAGCAGATGTTTGGAAACAAGGAGATACTGTTTCTAATGAATGCTGTATTGTGGTATTAACATTCAAATGTTCTTGTTTTTGTGGCACTGCAGTGGATGTTTTGAGTGGAAAAATGTCTGCTTTGGGTGGCATTTGTGTATATATGTTTTTTCTTTGCGGTATTTATTGGTATATTCCTAAATCACAAGCAAGACCAAGAGTTTACAGCTTTGCATCTGTAGGACTGTTCTCAGGCACTGCAGGCTAATTCCTAACATGCTCACAATGACAATGTTAACATGCTCATGTTTAGCAAGTATCATGTTCAAAATCTTTATCTTTATTTTGTTAGCATGCTAACATTGGCTAAATGGCACTAAACACAAAGTGCAGCTGAGGCTGATGATGTAAAATCATTCACTGCCACTCTTAAAGCCTGCTTGTCTTCCACTATCTAAATGTTCCTTGAGGTGTCTTGAAAAGTATTTATTCACTATGTGTAAGATTTTCCACAAAACATTCTCCAGTAGTTTCTATTTGCAATCAATTAATGGAAAACATTTTAAAATGTTGTCATTGAATATAATCCATCTTTTTAAAGAGTTGTTGACTACGAAGGTGCTGTCTGGTGAACAGGGTGGAGCTTTCTGCAGCTTTGTGTCCCTGATGGTACTTTGTTATGAATGCAGCCCAGAAGTTAGTTTTTTCACCTACAGCAGAATGACAGTGGTTTCTGGCAAGTCATTGTCTTGAGCTCGCAAAGTGCTACCACACACTGTGGAGACAAATCACTAATGTGAGACTATATTGAACATTACGTTCCAACAGGGACATGCAGAGGTCAAGAAGACTTTGAAATTCAATGAATGTGGCTCCAGTTTTTCTGTCAAAATTGAATCAAGGCCATGGACGCTTACTTTTACCTTAATTTGATGCTGAGTAGAGTGCAGAGACAGCTACTTCACCTGCAACAAATCATCAGGAGAAGAAAAAAAGCTGAGTGCACTCCCTTGATTGTATCGAGAGCTGTTTGGGTCAGCGGCCTCTTCGTGATCCATAAACCGATCTGCCTGAAAGGAAACATCAGAGAAATGACAAGGGCGACTGGTGGATCCTCACCAGCGAAACTTTGTTCAAAGATGGTGCAAAGATGTTTTTTTATAGGTCAGTATCAGACAAATTACCACATCAGTTTCATCCTGCAGCGCAATCGTGTCTGTTCTCACAAAACACTTCAATAAATAAGCAAAACTGAAGTTTACAGGAAAAGTAGTCGCAGGATGGAGGAGAGGAATTATTTCCCCGTCAAACGTCTGCTTGTGTTAATTCACTCAAACGGATAAAAGAGCTCTAAAGGCAGAGAAGCAAACAATGCCTTCATGAAAGTCTCTTCTAAAGAAATGACATGTTGTTCCTCCAATCTTGGACCTTATATCTGACAGCTTGTTCAGAGATGAGAACTTGGACTCATTTTCATCTGCAGTGCTACTGCTAGTTTCCCCACGGGAAAGATGTCCGACCTTGAGTGAGGGAAAAAAAAAGCTTGTAAAAGATGTAAATGAGGGAAGCAGCTTTTTAAGTCACAAACATCCTGTCAGCGTTGTATACACTCATCTTGGGGGACTTTGTGGAGGAGTAGTGCCTCAGGTGTTTGTTGTCCTCTTTAAGGATTATAGAAGAGAGTTTGGATAGGTGCATAATCCTTTCAAGTTTCTATCTGCCTCGGACCAGCGGCAAAAATAAACAATCACCCAAGCAGCACTGCCGGTGTCTCCTGTCCCTCATCCTGACCACTACGACAAATTCCAACTTGTCTCTGTCCAGGAGAGCGTGTCCGCCTCTGAACTGCTGATCCCACATCTTGACATTTTTTTTCTTCCTTCCCTTTTTGTTCTTGCGAGGTTGCTCGTGTAATAAACAGGAAGGCTGCTGGTGTGTGATCTTGACACACGACCCCTGTGAGAGTGTTGAAACTGGGTGTGCTGTGGTTATTCATCTCCTGTGGAGCAGTGCCGCTCGCCTCACGTGGATTAGAGGACAGAGGGGAGCCCTCCAGGGAATGTGCCTGGTTATTACCTCTGTGTTTGGCTGTGCCGAGGTCAGTGACCGCCACTCGGCAGCAGGTGGACACAATCTGACTGTTTCTGTTTGATTTTAATACAAATCTGATTGGATTTGTGTTTATTTTCATCACGATTCCATCATATGATACGCGATAATAAATTATTCTGCTGCCTTTAGTGTATGCAATCAGTGATCTGCAGCAAGAGGTCACCAAGGTCGTGTTAGGCTTCTTCAGTATTAATGCTCACTTCAGCCGGTGCTGACCAGTGGAGGGAGATGTATCCAGATCCTTTATTTAAGCTTAAGTAATCGATTACAAGTGAAAGCTGTGCATTCCAAATTAGACACATTAGCATATTTATTTGTGTGTGCGAAAAAGTGAGAGAAAACCTGTGTCGGCACAACACAATTATCATCTGGGGACATCCACTAATTTATGAGAATTGTGGTCAGTGATTTTAATTCTGTCTGAATCTGTAAAAAAAAAAAAACATCTGCAGAAAATGTTCCGTATTTCAGCGACAACAGACGTCCCCTGACGATGCTAATCCTGTGCAAATCAAACCATTTCGTTTGTTTTTTGACGGGCAATTTCTTTTCCTTGTTCCGCTGGAAACAAATTTTCAATCTTCTTACAATCATGAAAAATGGAGGGATGGTTTTGGCATTTTGGGGCACATAGCTCAAGGTTTGCTTTCCCAAACCATGAAGTGAACACTTGAAAAGCGTTAAAGGGCACTGGTGATTGCAAAACCTTCACTCTCTGGTGTTAACGCGTTTCTGGGTCATTCACGAACTACACAGGCCGGGTGATACTTACAGCTTCACTCAAATGCAAACAAGGCTAAAGACCATGTAAATGCATGTGTGTGTCAGTTATAAAATATTATAATGCGGCACTCTGTCCCAGACCAGCCGACATCATCAGTGGGAGATGACACAGTGACAGTCGCTAAACCCAACACCCTCCATTTGTCTGTCAGTGTCACTGCTGCCTCCAAACTCTCATCCTCCCCCTTTTGTTTTGGTCTTCAAAGCAGGTCACATTTCGACATGGCAGCCCTGGCAATCATCACTTAATTGTGCCCTCCGTGCAAAGCAGGGGACACTCACACAGCTGCGCCAGCCGCATCCTCCAATTAATTTGTCACTAGCAAATTATTAATTAAACCCAATTCTTCACATTGCTGTGAAAGCAAATAAATGGCAAATCATTATGATGGTAATTGCACGTTACAGTAATGGTGAAACTGGTCATTAGTGCTCATATTTTATGTATGCATGAAAGTCTGTTCCCGAGACCTTGAAGCAGTGTTAACTACAGCGAGAGACAGAGGGTGATCTGGTAGCAGTGACTGGGAGTTTGTGTTGGTTCACTGTGTCTGTGTGTGTTCTTGTACTTCCATCTTCTCTGTGTATTTACACCCACACTGGTCTCCATCAGGTTTTGTGCATGTAAACATTATACCCTGGCTCCGGAAACATCCTTGAGGCCTTTGCGCACAGAATAAACAACACGTCCAAACTATTCATACCGGCAGCAATGCAAATTTGCACTAGATAGATAGATAGATAGATAGATAGATATGCACCAGCTCGTTCTTCAGAAAAAGTATGCAACACTTCCTTCGTTATATAATACAGAGTGATGAGAAACACAAAAAATCAACAGGTCCACCATCGTCAGCAGGAGTTGTAACATTTGCACAATGATTGGTTCATGTCTTTATTTTACTTGTTCCACCGCGTAACGTTCACGTTCTGTGTAAACAGATTCACTTATAAAGCGCTTTACAGATTGATCTCATTCACACACACACACACACACATTCACACATCAATGGTGACCAAGCATAGGGTTCAGTGTCTTGCCCAAAAACACGACATGTGGGGATCGAACCACCGACCTTGGTTTGGTTAATTTCCTGCTCTACCTCCTGAAAAAATGCCTCCGCTGTGTAAAGATTCTTCACTGGAAGCTTGGAAACTGTGGCATGTTAACAACTAGTCCAGGTGTCTGATCAGTGTCCACCACATGTGCAGGTGTGTCCTCAACTCAAGTTAGTGGATTTAAATGTTTGGTTAGTGAGAATATCTTATCCATCCTATTATCCTTGACCTTTGGTTTTATGGTATAGAATTAAGTTTAGATTAAGCAGAGATCAAGGGTTAGGGTTAGAGGCTAAGTCCATCAGGTTAACCACTTTTTATGGGTTAAAAGATATTCTCCAGCTTGCAGAGAGGTAGATGAGAAGATCGATACCACTCTCACGTCTGGGTGTTAAATATGGAGTAAGACATTTTTGCTTGTCATAATAGGAAGAGCACATTGTTACTAATAACATTAACAATGGCTCTGTTTTAAGTTTTAAGTGTCCCATTAAACCATGATAGTGTGACAGTGAGCCTGCATGCACAACACCAGGACAGTGAGACTGAAGAGGCTTAAAGGGATTCAGCCACCATTGATTTTATTGTTTACAACTGTGCTTTTCCTACTGTGACATGTCAAAAATGTCTTCCGTGAAAAAGATAATGGACCATCAACCTGAATCACATTAGTGGCTTCATAGCCTGGCCTACCTGATTGTAACCACAGTGTTAGGTAAGTAATGATTGCTGGTGTTGATCACCCTGCTGTGTGTAGTGTGCTGCTGTGATACTTTGATCCTTCTGCAAGAATCATCCACTTAAATAATCAGTTATTTAAGCTGTTACATAAAACTGCTTTATATATTCTGATGATGCAGATAGCCGGAAGATAGAAAGGAGCTTGAACCTAAAAGCTACTGCATTAATTACTTCTTTTATGGCAATCCAACCAAAATATTTCATCAGAAATCATGAATGTAGACCTCATGGTGGCACTGGAGGAAATGTCAGGGGATCACAAGAGTCAAAGATACATCATCTGGAAACCATGAACACCCGTACAGAATTTTGTGCTAATCCATCAAGAAGAAGAAGAAGAAGAGATATTTCATTGAATATGTGAAAACTGTGACCAGCTGGTGGCACAAAAGAGGGGGAGAAAGAATCTAGCGATCGCCAAAGTCAGTGGGTTTCATCCTCTGGGGACCACGATTGTATTTACAATCCATCTGATAGATGTTGAGATTTTTCCTCCTGGTGCACTGACCAACAGACAATGCTAGAGCCATGCCGCTAGCGTGGCTAATAACCCCTGACTAGCTTCTCATCTAGCCCCGTGACTATCAGATGCACATCTAATGACTTTTCCATCATCTCCAGCTCTACTTCGTGTGTGGTGCTACTATAATTAGCAAATGTTAGCATGCCAATATGCTAAATTCAGATTGTGAATATTGTCAACAATATACCTGTTTAACATCAGCATGTTGCCATTGTCATTGTGAACGTGTTAGCATGCTGATGTTAACATTTAGCCTAAAGCACCGCTATGCCTATGTACAGACTCACAAAGCTGCTAGCATGGCTATAGACTCTAAACTGTTAAAACCAGTCAGAATTGCTAACGATGGACCTAAACTGGGCTACATTAGGTTCTGTATTGTATAGTTATTGAGCCAATAAGAGCCAAGTCCAGCTTTGATGCGAAGACGAAAACTGCCTGGAAAGTGCAATAACTTTGAATAAACACACCAGATTGAACAATGCCTTCGTTAAACATCTTTGATGGCTAATTTGCAATAATGGCAGAAATTGTGAATCACCTTTAACACTCAATTTAATAATAAATGTCTCGTTAAGATGGATATGTATTTCAGTGCTTGGGAGAAAAGGGACCCAACTGTCTCCCATCACAATCTGGCCCTTAATTGTCAGTATGTGCTGACAGGCATATGTTCTGGTCACTTTATGTTGAAAGCACTGTCAGAGGATCCATCTGTGTCAGTGCCAGTTTGTGTGTGTGTGTGTGTCTTGTATTCATCTGTGCATGTGTGCGTGCCGTTTGCCATATGTGCATGCTCCATTTATGTGTTTGACAAGCGCTTCAAGGCCAATGTTGACACTTGGATTAGAGACAGGGAGAAGGAAGGGAAGGGAGAGGAGTTGGACATGAAGACTGTGTGACCTTCCAAGGACGGGAGTGGAAATGAACGATAAGGTAGAGGGGAGGGGCCGAGGCCGAGCGCTGCGGGCGGCTGGCGGCGCCCTTCTCTGCATAGTCAGGGATTTAAAGGCCTAAGGAGGGCGTAAGAAGACTGGCGTGCTCAGGAGATCCTGGCTCTGAGCTGCCTGCCTCCTGTCTACTCTGTTGGTTTTTATCTATTTTTAGTGGACTGCTGCATGAATCTCCTTTCCCTCATTTGTGACAGACCCCACTGTGTCTATTGATTTTCCTCCCCCTGCTTTACTTACCAATCCAGACTCAGCGGCACGTCCTGGGAAAATTTAAAGGGTACTTTGTCCTGATGTACACAGACGCAGCCATGTTTCAGATATCAGATGTTAATATCACAGATGAGTTTCTCAGAGGAGGAGGAGGAGCGGAGGACTCTAAGTCTGATTTCTCTTTTGTTGTTCACCTCTGCTCTCCTGTGGTAGCCGTCCTTAGAGGGAACATGATACAAAAGCCCTGAGTAAAGCTTCATGTAACCATTCATTTCCTGCTGACAGATGACAGAGAGTGATGCATAGCATGTAGGTTTACTTGATTTATCAAAAATACACAAAGCGCACAACAGACGCTGAAAGAAGACGGAGAAAAGGCCATTTGAAATCTGCTGAATGGGTTGCTTCTGAGTGCTATTTGCATAATTGGTTGTTTGCTTCAAAATGATGAATAAACCAAAATACACGCATGAAAAACATTGAAGTTTAAAGGCAAAGCGGTGTCCACTGCCAGCCGAGCATGCAGCATAATACGCGTGCCTCTGCTTCTCTGCTAATGAGATTGAGATTGCAGTGTATCAGTTTGAAGCATGATCCAAATGACAGGACTCAGAAAAAAATCAAATTGTATTATTTGGCGTCAGCCGAGGAACACAATAAAATATGAACTGAAACGTTGCAATAAACTTAACCTTGATCGTAAACACAGCCGAGCAAAAAGCGATTATCTATCATTCAAAACTGAATAATACATTAAGTTAATCCGCACTTTTGCTTTTTAATAATGAAAACCTCGCGGAGTGCTGACGACTTTCAATTCAGCGTTTTCTCTGTGAGGATCTGATGACACAGTTTGTCATTTTAACGCCCCGTTAGCTCTGTTTATTTGACAGCGGCTCATCAATTCAGGTAAAACATGGAGATGGTTGAGAAGGTTTTCTGTTTCTCATGCTCTGAATCCACAAGTCGTCCCTCACATACACCCATCCTACTTACAGTGTTCCCACTTACACTGTTCAGCAGCTGAGTGCGTCCGTGGATGTCATTTTCTTCTCTTCAGGACAAGAAAAAGATTGAATAATGTTCTTTGTTTTTCTCCAATGGCAACAGGCGCTCTACACCTTCTCTTAATCAAGCCCCTTTTATAATCAGCTGGAGTGCGGTTGGCCCAATCAGAATCATCAGCAGGATTGATTTTTCCACTGGGCTCTGGGATAATTAGCCAATTTCAACGAGAAACCGAATTAGGTGATTGATTAGTTCAATATGGGTTTTCCCAAACTCTGGCTTCACTTGACTTTGCATGAAGCGGAGAAGGTGAAATTTGAAAATGCTCACCCTTATGTGAACTTCTCGGTTGCTGTGCTGATTTTTGGAGCGGGGAAGTGACTAATCTCAGGAGATGACAATTTAAAATAGACCTCAGCGTGTGAGAAAATCTCTCTGGATATTTCCGTGAACAATGGGCCCATCAGATGAAGAATCAAACCTCTCCTTTTCACCCATTTCTGACAAAACCCAAGAAGTGCGGTGGCACAAAGAGTAATCATCCCCAGATGTTAGAGGGCAGAGGCGCGGCCATCCATCAAGCTCATTGTCACCGAGCTTCCCATCCCTCCAAAGAAACAAAACGCCCTCAAAACCAAATCAAGCAACAATAGTTCCGGTTTTTCAGTGTCCCACTTTGGCCCGGTCAGTGCCCAGTTTCCCATCCTTTAGCCCCAACACAAAGTCTCCTTGTCCCCCAGCGAGGAAGATTGACACATCTAGCCCAGCCTCTTCCATCGCTCTCTCGTCCCTTCGCCAAATGTGCTTTGTCTCGTCTGCCCTGCCTCATTGGAGCAGTCAGCTCCATTCAGGCAGGTTCACGGGGGGCATTTAGTCATGCACTGTCAGCTCTGCTGTAGTCCTTCGCCTCTCCCTGTGAGGTGTGTCAGGGGGATCACACACACACACACACACACTCAGCCAACCTGATCCAGACCTGACATGCATGAAAACTCACAGTTGCACCAAAAAATCACATGTGAGGACAGACCGCCGAGGAGGCTTGTCAAAAAGACCGATGCAGTCGGGTCGGCTTGACATGATTGTACTATTTTTGAGAATTGCACCTTATCAGGGGAGAGGAGAGAGCAATGACATGGAAGACTGTTTGGAAAGAAATTCCTGGCAGCATGATTGTGTTTGTGAGCAGAGCTGGGAAGTAACTTAGTACAGTTCCTCAGTTACTGGTGCTTTACTGGAGTGTTTCCATCTCAGAGGGACATGTTGTATGTTTTACTACATTTATTTGACAGCTGCATCTGTCACAGGTGTAAAGTAACTACGTACATTTTTAATTTCCATTTTGTGCAAATTATAGTAGTATTTCACTACATTAACATGACTGTGGTTGTACATGCCAAACATGAATAATATGTAGGGCATCATTTAAAAGGTTTCTATAATACAAGTTACAACATTATGGGTCTGGAATCGATTCGAAGACTTTTTCGATACCTGACTCAAAGAAAAATAAACATGTCTACATTAAATGGTTGCTAATGTGGCTCCGTGTCTGCTTAATGTGTGAAGTTTGCCATATCAACATAAAAGGTCACTTTTGACAATTTTTTCTATGCTGTTTCTATTTTTAGTGCCTCTTCCACCTGCGTGTGTCTGTGGCAAAATAGGATGCGGACCGCTGAGTGACGCAGGAGTTAACCGTGTCTTAGTGCTCGTTGTCTATTCACACAGCGTACTGTATTTGCATATGAAATGTAATCACAGGCTTGAAGTTTTATTAAAGTAAGTGATGTAGAGGATGACAAAGACAGTAATCCCCTCTCAGCTCTGCTCACCCTGTCTCATAATGATAATAGTAAGAAGAATTAGTTTCATCCTGCCATTCTCACACACACACACACAGAGGAACTCATCTTTCTTGCCAAACGGAAACTGTTTAAATATCTAAAATTATAGACAAAATCCGTGCACACATTCTCACAATGTAAGCAAATGCAACACACTTGTGCACACGAGCACACACACTTACACATGTATGCATGAGCACACACGTACACATACACTCACTGTGCAGAGCGTGCATCTGTGTGACAGAGCGCTGGTGAGAAGCAATTTCCCCTCCTTGTCATTATTAGATTAGTGCTTGTATTATTTGGGAGAATAAATTGCCCGCGATTGAAATGAATGCCATCAGCCAGGCTCTAATACATATCCGCTCTGTCTCTTCAGGGTGGTGTTCGTTCCTGATCATGAAATACAGACGGAGCGCGCCAGAGGGAGAGCACCACCACCACCACCAGTCAGATGGGACTCTCCCTTTTCTCCAATGATGTGTTTGCTTTAAGCTGAGCAGAGTCAATCAACGCTGTGTGATCTGTGAGCGACCTCCAAAATGATGACTACATCCTAAATGGTAAGTAACAGAACTCACTAGTGATGGTCCAGGAGACAGGAATTACACTCCTCGGGCGCAGAATGACCCGGCTTCCTGTTTGCTTTGCAGGAGAAAAAACTATTTATCGACTCTGGATGCAACAATCCGGCTTCAGCCTCACACCAAATTGTCTAATTTGAGAGAAATTGCAAAAGAGCAGCACAAACGAAAGTAGCGAGCCGCTTTTAAATCGCCTGTATCCATCACTTCAAGAGTGCCGAGGTCGCATTGGGACTCTACTGTTATACAGCTTTGTGAAATGTGCACGCTTCGCTTAAACGCTTCCCTTCATTTTCCCCCTTTGATTCGACGCCTGCTCCAATAAGCCCGGTCGGCGCCGTCTGATGACTTTGGCTGTGAAGGGTAATTGATTGATGGGGATTATCCCCTTCCAAGTCACCTGCTGATGGAGCTGCGAATGACAGAGGTGAAGCAACCTGCAACCAGAGAGCGTCGTCCTCCCCCGCAGTGACGATGACGGTTGCTGAATGTAAAATATAAAACATTGTGAATTTGAGCTTGAGTCCCTCTTTCAAACATTGCTGAAATGGCTCAAGACCTTGTAAGTAATAATCTTTGCTCTGATATAATAGCTACTCAGCTGCCCCAGAAAATAATACAGTGGTCTAGTGCGCAGTAAATTATATGTTTTTAAATCATGACGACTGTGAAATAATTAGCAGGAGCACTGATGGCAATCACACAAACAGAAAACAGAAAATCAAAGGATCCAAAGTCCACCTGTTTTTATTTTTAATAGAGACAGAACGTCTTTAAGTCCCGCCCACACAGGAGAACAGGGAAAACCATGGTTCTCCGCTGACTTTGTGTTGCACAAAGGTGCCTCCTCGTCACTTCGGTCTAATAGAAAACAGAAACATGTCTAAAAGCTGCTGTGTGCTGGGATGCACCACCAACAGGGTCCAGAACTCACAGCTAAGTCTTCAGAAGCTGCTGAACCCGAAACAAGACAAAAGTGGATCCAGACGTGAGGCGTCAGCAGGAAGAACGTGAACACTGTGGGATCCTGACACTCGGTATGTCTACGAACGTGTGCAGCGAGCGCTCAGTCACTGCTCAAATATCCAAACGTCAGTTTTAGTAACTGTACTTTGACAGTATGCAAATGTGGCTGAATCAGATAGCTTAGAGCTTTAGCTAACTACAGTAAGTTAGCTTAGCTTCAACAACATTGGGTTTGTCCTCTCTGGTAGACACACGGTGCTGTGACATGCTGAAGTCTAATGTTTAGCTAGCTGCAGGCGTTTTGTTAGGTGCATATTGTGGTGCCAACTGTCTTCCCCTCCGGTGGCTGTGGGTTTAAGAGTAACACATGTTGTGCTCTGTCTCTATTTGAGTATGAGGGGAAATGCTGAATTTAAATAAATAAAAATATACAAATTATAAAAGAAAAGAAAAAAAGCGGTGAAAAATAGAAATAAATCTGCATCTTACTGAGTCATTTATTTTCAAACTAGTCAGATTTAGCTACCCTCACCCCCCCTCACCCCTGCTGCAAACAACAAGAAAATACTGAGTTACCCAAAAGATTAGTCAGTGATTGTAAAGCCTCTTCCTTTTGTGTTTGTGTGTTTTTTTGAAACCCTGCCTCTCCAGAGGCTTTGCATCCTCCCTGCCTGTCCATCAGCCTGCCTGGCAACATAATTAGAGAGCTTACAACAACAGTATGCACCCGACGGGACTTGCCACACATGAATGCTTACTCCACAGCCATTACACATTCAAGACGCCACCCCACTGCATTCTGTCCCCCACTTCAGCTGCAGTGAAGTTTCCCCCCTCTGTCTGTGTGTCTTCTTCTTTCCCTCAGTGAAGGAGCATTTCTTTTCCCTCCCGCTCTGCAGAGGCCTGAGGGAAGCAGCTGGACTCGGCGGGACGCTGCCGAAGCGAGGTGGCGAAAAAACAGACAAATCAGAGCGACCTAATTGTTTTTTAATGTGGTCGACTGCAGGGCGGGATGAGGGATCGTCAGTGTGTGTGTTTGTTTGTTTGTTTGTGTGAGGCTGTTGATTGTGTGTGTATTCATAGTATTTTGTGTGTTGTGATACTGGAGAAAAGTCATATTTAATTTGGATTTCATTAAAACTTTCCTCACACTCAGAGCACAGTAGAGCACAAATGTAGAAGAATTATCATGATTTCCTGGTGTGGAAAGATGAATGAAGGTCAAACAAAATGTCACTTATTGCTCATTGAAAATAATGTGGTTTTCTGTCAGGCTCTTTTACTGGCACACAAAAAAACACTCAGGACTCTGGATGAGGTCGTCTGTGTGAATGATCAGTTGGACCCTTGCAAGTATTCACTTTAGTCTGCTGCTAACGCTGATGAACTATGATTCGAAGCTTATTCAGCTGTCACTTTGGATAAGATTGTGATGTAAATGCTTCTCTTTAGAAATAATACGGTACTTTTTAAAGCCCTGATTTGCCAATTCAGGAGCACTGATTGCAACCTGTAGCGCTAATAGTGTCACAGAGGCAGGGAGGGGAAAATAGTCACTGGCGTCGTGAAAGCCCAAAAGTTCTGCCGCAGACAAACTTCTACCTGAGCGCTGTGTCTCTGACATTTTAACTCAACTCAACTTTATTTATACAGCAGCTTTCATACAAACATGCAGCCCAAAGTGCTTCACAGAGCGAGGATAGAACAGCACAGACGCACAAAAAAGAAAAAAATTATAAAATACAACAATAAATAGAATTTAGCAAGACTTAAAAATAATAAAATAACAGTAAAACAATACAAATATTAAAAACAGATCAAAGTCAGTCAAATAATTAAACACAAGGACTATAACTAGTATGAAAACCAATGAGTAAGACTTAAAAACCAAGGCAACAGATGATATAAAAGATCTGCTTATAGTGTCTTACAGGACTGTATGGTACAAACCACTTATTTATTGCTAATATACTTCTTGTAAATGCTAAAATAAAGCGTTACCCGTATGGTTTTCCCAGTGGTGGCTCTCTGATGATATCGGTTCTGCTGGCAACAAAGCATCTTTTCTTTCGTCTCACTGCATCAAAATTAAACTGTAAACTCTATCTCCTACTTCAAAGCTCTCACCAACAGAAATGGATTCTGGGTCTAGCAATGACTTGTTCATAATGGCGGAACCACTTTTAGCAAGGCGTCTGTCATGTTTTGAAGACATTAGGCACACTGCCAAATGTTGTAATTTCTGCAGAGCTCCTTCTAAACGCACCATTTGAAGCTTTGAAAAGGCAGATGAAATTACATAAAACTAGTGCCGGAGCAAAACATCTTTAGAATAGATGAAAAGCTTCCATTAATGTGTGAATTATTTCTACTTTATCCACATTAGCAGCAACAATTAAATCTCTTGGCATTTCATTGACATTTATTTTGTCATCATTAAACACTTTGATTGATCACAGGATGGCTCATTTTGCCTTCTGGATCTTAATGTCACAAGGGGAGTCATTTATTAATGAATACTGAGTGAAGACACCATCCATTACCAACAATCTCAGCAATTATAAGAGTATACACCGTGAATAAATGAACATTCAAAAGTTATGCTTCAAAATGACCTTTAAAACATCCCCTTTCCTGAAAGCTTAACCCAATGTGCAACGTTATATATTGAACGCTGTTGTCTTCACTCAGCATGAAGCAGGGAGATACACACACTTTCACTGAAGGCTGTAGGGAAGGAGCTGGCCTTTGAAGTTTGTACTGGAAGAAATTGTGGTTGTATAAAACACTACAGACTCAAAAATAGTGATTACTGATAAAAAACAAAGATGTATTGCCAGTGCAAAAACATATTAATCACAAAAGTATAGACTGTGTCGAACTAGTAACATCGTCAAGGATGACACGAAAACTACAAAGTATCACCATAGAAAATACAACACAGTAATCCACACTAAAATACATGACACCCAACAATCAATTAACAGTTGCTTACAATGTTGTGTTAGCAACACATTAGCTTCAGCTAATCAACAGCAACAAAACAGCTTAGGGAGTAGATAAAAGATGGCTTGGAGGATTTGGAGGAGATCACAGATCTAACAAAAGAAACTGAAACCGACTGCTGAATACTCACTAATAGTAAAGCATTTTTGAAGAAGGAATAGCATATCAACATCTGGGAGTTATATTAGGCTTGTAAGTGCTCTTTAAACCTTGACCAGATTTAAGTTTGCGTTAAAAGAGTCCATTTATGCTTCCTACACGTAAAAGACGCTCCCGTTATTCTTCTTCCTTAGACTGTTTCAACTATAGCCGGCCTTCAACAGGGTGGATATGAAGCAGGAAAACATTTTAACATTTTTTTTAAAAAAGTATTAGATAGGGGTTTGAAGCCTTGTCCCTTGCTGCCTTGTGAAAAACTTAAACTGGCCACCACTCAGCCTTGCACGAGTATCTACACCCCCATCAAACACAATGCACAATGCGAAGAATCCCAAATCTATGCTTTTCTATTTCACAGTACTTGAAATGATAAAATGCATGATATGACTAAATGAACAGAGGGTCACTTCTCCGTAACAAGTAGAGATTCATTATTCTGGCAGGTGCTTCCTTCAGTTCGGCCTTGGCAGCGGACTCGAGATGTTCATTATGGACACTGAGCCAGCGAATGATGTAACAATGAGTTTTTCATTGCATAACATTTGTGCCATATTCATGTACTTGTATAGTCAGAACACAGACTCCTACAGTAAAATATCTCCCCGTTGCAGCAAAGTTCACCACTTATGGAACACAGGATTCCTGCATTTGGTTCATTAATGACATAATTTTTTCAAAGAACTGCAGAGCAGGCTGAGAGGAAACAAACCAGAGACCATCTGCTGTTCATGCATAAAGAAAATGAACATGAAGCGATCGTAGAGGTAACACTGTGATGCTTTCCCACTATAACCATGGCACTGTGCATCTGCTAACATGTTTTATTTAGTCTCCATCATAATACGCTACGTGCTCATTGCTGTGGTCATTTTTCCACGGCTATTCTCTGTAATCTGTCAATCAAACATGTTGGCGGTACCATCACATCTTTTTCTTTGTTCTTCTATTAATGAGGTTTCAGTTTGGTTTGTTTTCGACTGCGTAATGGAAGTTATCGTTGCTCACGCTAACTTAACACCTTTTATTCACAAGACTATGCACATGCCACAAAGGGCTACACTTTACCATAATGCCGGGTGAATAGTTAAAGAAAAGTGATGAAACAGAGGGGAATAAACTGAACATAAACTGAAGAGAAAGCTTGCTCTCATATGGTTTCTATTGGCTTGTTTGCATTTGATGTGTAAAAGTAACAAATGTTACAACCCGACTGAACCATACGCAGGAAACAACAAACGTGTCTTCTCTTGTGCTTCTCGTTTTCTGATAAATCTGTGACATTTGAATATACTGTGTAACAGTAGATGAAGTAGAGTCCTAAAGCCAGGAAACTGATTCAACTGAAGTTACCAAAGCCACAGCTGACAGTAGCCACTTTTGGCCGCTTGCATAAAAAGGTTCTTAAACATGTCAAGCACTATTTTGTGGAGGACTTAACACGCTAGGTGTACGACTTAATATGTAACTTCTACCTGTGTTGGAAGTCTTTCCACTGGTGCAACCTTTAAAATGTCAGCAGTGCGTAAACTCTGACCTAAGTTAGAAATGACTTTCAAACTAAGCTAACTTACATAGCTCTGAACATAGCTGGTTCCACCCTTTAGCTCTGGTTTTGTCTCCAAGTAGATGTTCCACTTTCTTCACTAGCTAGCCGCTAACGTTGCCTGTCAGCTGTTGGAGTTGGAGACATGTACCTAGAGTGGCTTTTTCAGTTTCTTTCCTGTTGCTGCTGCTGGAAACGAGGTTGATGAGTCTGTTGAGGCTCCATCATGGATTTAAATGTGCCGTAAATCCAAAACTATGTAGATTCATCACCATGAGTGACCCCTTTCACATTAAACATAGTCGCTTGGTCCATTGGAATAATGAGAAGTGGCACTTCAAGTGCATCCGGATTAAACACATATTTGGCTTATTTCAGGTTGCATCTGGCTCTCCTCTCTGAAAGGCATGAGAATAAAGCAACAATGAACATTTTACTCGCTATAATCCACATTTGCTGTTGCCTGGTACTCGCCTCCATAACAACAAACTAATTTCACTTATTCATGGTTGAAAAAAAAAAAGAGGGGAAAGAGAGTGAGGGAAATAGCCATCAGCACTCAAAGACAAATTGGCTCTTATCTATTGATGCTGTATGTGCGGCAGCATATGCAAGACGTTTCTCTAAAGTCAGGACTGCATTATTAAGTCAAATTAAGTTGTGTTCTGCACCCTGGAGCTGAGTGCTTGACCCTTTGTTGCCGGAGGAGGCCATCTCGTTGTGCTGCATTAGGAGGTCCAATTGATCCCGTCTGCAGTTTAAATAAGGCCATCTCTGGACTAATGCACCCGCGCCATTGACGATGCAGATTTTTTTTTCTCACTAAAGGGCTCACTCCCCCCCCCCCGAGATCCTCATTAACACTTGCCTGAAGCTGACAAACTTGTTCTTCCCACACCGACATTGTCTAAAGTGTTTTGCTCTCAGCACGTTGTCACTGGGCGCAGTGTTGCTCCCTCTTTTGTCGTTATTTTTGTCTGTCTGGCCTCTTATCTCGCCTCCGTTCACTCTTTGCTGTTTTTGTCTTCCAAACTCTCCCTCATCCTCCCTCTCTATTTCTGTCTACTTTGGATTTAGTGAGTAAGGCTGAGGGAGAGACTGAAAGGGAATTACAGAGTCCTTGGTGTCATTGAAGCCACTGAGACTGACAGTGAAAGACAATAATGAGCCATCCATCCTCCTCTCTGTCCAGCAGCCATGATCTTCTTTGGTTCAAAGGTCATTTGTCTTGGTACCGTAGAGACACGCACACACACTTTCGCTGTAACTCACCCAAATATCCATTTCTGTTCAATTATTCTAATCAGGTAAACATATTTGATGATGGATTTTAGGCCCCTGTTCTAGTAGCAATTACTGAGCTTCAGGACTATTGATTTATTTGAGAGTAGAGCTCCAGTAGATTGTGTTGAACCTTGCCAGGAGGTGAACTACTGTATGAAATATACCGTATATCCTCCAGTAATTATCATCAGGAAGGTGCACTGCAAATTCACTCTCACCACACAGCCATCGATTGTTTGTGGCATTCAACACATGAACATCTTGTATCGAGTATCGCTGCATCAACAGGCACGTTTGCGGGCCTATTTGACTCGTACAATTCACTGCCGGGGCGATAGTTGCTGCGATAAGCAGGAAACTGGATTGATCATCATCATCAGTATGCAGTACTTGTAAAATCAATTGCATAAATATGACTCAAACATACAAGCGTGGCCACCGCAGCAGTGTGCAGGGATTCCTACACAACATTAACACCAGAAGATGACAGCATGAAGTCTGAAGCTGGTATTTAGGGTTATCTTATTAAATCTGCAAAGCATTAGCAACAATCTGACAACATATGATTCTCTCCCAAACCTTTTGTTCTTATTTCACTGGCTCCTTTTCTGTAACAACACTCCCTTTGAATAAGTTAGTCGGGAGGGTTGCCAAACATGGAAATATTACCGCAGGATGTAATAAACCTTATCTGTTCGACGCAAACTGGATTACAAAAGGCCAGAAAATACCTCAGCATGGCTTATCATGCTAACATTGGGCAGATTGCTGCAATTGATTTGAATAGCATGTTGCTTGAGGAGGCCCATCCAGACTCAAAGCAGATGGTGATAGCAGAGAGGTGGAAGTAATTAAAATGGCTAATCCTCAGCGAGATGGTGTGTTGACACCTTCTCAACGCCTGAGCCCCAACTGCAGCGACGCTCCCGCAGCAACCAGAGAAATAATACAGCGCTTGCACAAAACGTGTGCTGCAAATGATTTCTTTCTGTTTTTTGGTGTTCACATTTGTCATGATGAGTTCATTCTTTGGCTTGGCACAGTGACAAAGCCTGAGGGCACAATTGCCAGACATACTGTGGTTATGATTTTGGACCCGGTCTTGGCTGCAGTCAGGATGGTTTCCATGGTGAGACTAGTTTATTAGTCGATGCCATGCACGCGCTCACTGTGCACTAAATCTGCCCAAAGCTTGATACTGTTTATTGTTTGGGGCTAAATTTGTCTAAAAATCCAAACTCAGTTACATTTTGTCCCTTTGGAAACTTGTAGGATGTGCATGTTTTGTGATATATTGTCTTTTTTTAAATTCGTTCCCCCAAGCTGTTCCTTTTGTATTCACAGAGGCACTGTTTTCTGCAGGCCTCATTATTTAGTGTGTTCAACCTTATTGCTTCTTTCTTGTTTGCACAAATTACTTTTATGAAAGATTTCACACAGACGCAGCAAACAGGCAGACAAACTACCTGTTTTTACTATAAAACTGTACATCGAGACATGAACTGTAGTTTAATGGTCCATGAAAAGATGTAAGACATCATGTTTTCTGTACTGCTCAACAAGCTGCACGTTAACACACCTGTGTGGTCTCTTTACTTCCTGAAACAAATGTTGGCAGAAGGTGGAAGTGTTGCCGTAATGTCTTGACTGAGTAACTTTTTATATTCACATTGTCCAACCTTCAGGAAAATGCAGCTCAGGCTGGCCATTAAGAGCTCAGTGACGTGTGCGATGGAACGATGAGGTACATTAAACCAGCAACGAGGTACACGAAGCATTGTCATAAACGAGATCTAACCCCTAAAGTGTGACTTCAGCGAGTCTCAGGCTGAAGCCACAATCTTAATAATGGCAGTCAGGGTTGGAAAGGTGCCACGTGTTCAGGTGCTGAGCTAATATCTGTCACAAGCCTTCGAGTATTGGTGTGCTGACCCAAAAATCCCAGAACAAATAACTCCGGTGCATTTAAACCATCGTATGTAAAATGAAGCCACTATATCCTGGAAACAGGCACTGCCCTCTTGTGCTGGTGAAGTGATTTGGAACTAGAGTCTGTGCAGTAGTAATCAGTGTCGTGGTCCCACCCACACCCACACCTGTACAAACCAATCTGGAGCAACACCGAAGTTATCAAATGTGACGTCACTCCCCCTTTTTATAGCATCAAATAATCAATAATCAGCGCAATAAGAACCCACGTCCCACGTCTCAAGTGCTAGCCTGGAGGAGGCGGCGCTTATGGCAGCCAGCCACCAGGGGGCGATCCACATGTTTTGGCTTCACTCTTGGGGAGCTGTCATGTCGTCCATCTTTATACACTCTCTGGTTGGAACCGTTCAGTTTGGTGTTTGTTGTATTTTTTATTAAAGTAGATGCAAACTGCTGTTAAATCCACCTGCTGGTTGTGAACTGTTCAGGAGGTGATCTTAAGTTTTGTTAAACAGTGCTAACAAGTATAAGCACCAGCACACGTGTGACATGAGTTCTTAATCTCCACATATGCATCAGAATAAGTAAAGTAATACAAAACAAACTGGGACACAAAAACACTACATAGGGTTAAAGGACAATCTGCAGCACATTATGTATAATGGTCCACAAACGGGGCCATCGGTGACACGAAATGATCTGATGTAGAATGATGCTGACAGACAGCACACTGACAGAGCTGACATCTGCTGTTGTGACAGGTGGAAGAGTTTACTTTCTCGAGCTGCATGTGATACAAAGTCACAACCACTTCTTAGACCCATGATGCACTTGGGCTCAGCGTGAACTTTTGTTGAGACAGCGGTCCGTGCCAAAACACGAGAGTAGCGCTCGATGGCGGATTATTAATTGAGCTTGCACACACGTACAGGCTGAAATAAAGAGGGGGAAGAAGCTGCTGCTCTTAACTTTATTTATTAATTTTATTCCCAACACTGAATTTGGCCAAAAGGGTTTAAATCCTGTTCTTTTTAATGATCTGTCGGCTTATTCTTTACATGGTGGATGTGGTGTCAGGATGCCAGACACTGACACTTTTTCTTTGCTTTGCACACAGCCACTAACTTCCTTAAACCGCAAATAACTTTGAAGTAGCGTACTCTCATTAACTCCCAAACTCTTAATCTTAAAGAGGATGAAAACATCAAGTGTATGAGACAAGTCTGTTTCTCTGACCAGTGGAAGTTTTACTCGAAAATCTAGAAGATAAACAGCAATACTTTCCCCGTTGGGCCTGATGTTATTTACCGTTTCTCGTCTTCACACAGCCGTTAAAGGCCTTTAATTCTGTTGACCCAACAATCTCACCTCAAGGTCCATTTAGTAGCTGTTGTAGTGCATTCAGCTGGATCCCACTGTCTTCATCAGCCCAGTTCTGTGGTTCTCTAGGATTCTCCTAACGCACATTCTCTTAAAAGTTGAGCTTGACAGTTTATGATCTGAACTTCAATGAACTGTCAACACACTTTGTTGTTGCATCTGGATGAAAGATTCAGTCTCTCCACTCCCCAATACATAGTTTTCATTGCCCGGCATTAGTTCTGGAACAATTGTTCAGTCATTACAACCAGTAAATTGTCAGGAACATTATATATTAATGATGTGCAGTTTATTTACTGTTGCTCCAATTTTTAAAAAGTTACATTTTCAGCGTTTATAGCTGCTACATATTGTTGCTCTTCACCGCGTCACATCATTCATTTACATATTTTCTAGAGGAGCTGAACCACAAAGGAATTAAATTATGAATATTCAAGATAAATTACACCTCCATATTGGATGTACATATGGATGCTTGTGTGTGTGTGTGTGTGTGTGTCTGTCTTCAAGCAGAAGGGGGGCTTTCAGGAGGAGTCTGTCATGGCATTCATCAAGTCTCTCATATCGACTCCGGAGCTATAATGTAATTTCAAGAGTAAAAAATGATGCAGAGTGTAATGTACCCATGGTGCACTGCATCTAAAACCTATTATTCACCAACATCTTGTCATCTATAGTTCTCAGCCATTTTCCCAGCCGCTCAACATTGTTAAATGGCAACATTTTGTACCTGTATAATCAGAGGAGAGGACTCTGATTCTGCTTTGTCTGCTTGTTACAGATGGTCAGCACTAACCTTTCATTATCTCTTCCGGTGAAAGAAAGACACCCAAAGAAAGGTAACACAATTACACAGAAAGCAATTAGTGCCAGGCTCTCAGCGTTGTGGAACTGGGGGGGTGTAATTACGCAGATGAAGTTTGTGACGGCTATGAAGGCCTCGGATATGAGACGACGCCATTATCCATCCTTGTTTTTTTTAATTAGTGTTTCGCTCACTTTTTGCTGCGACATTAAGGGTAATGTTGCAGCGAGGAGAGCACAGTTTCCACAAGTCACACACAACTGTTTCAGTGTCACCTAATGTAGCATGAAACATTAAAAGGTTTCTCCAAGCAATGCAATACATAGGTCTCTTTTATTGATCGAAGGAAAACACGTCTCTGCTGAATGTTTTATTTTTGGTGGAATTGCTTTCATCTCTTGAACATCCTTAAAATATCCCATTCCACACTCGTCCAACACCTCCTGCACCCACATGTGCTGTACCTCCAGACAGCCCTACACCTCCACGCTCAATTCTATTCCACATGCTTTATATAGAGAAACTGTGCCACAATATGCAACCAAGGGCTGAGGCGCTAACAAAACGCCTGCAGCTAGCTAAAAACATTAGGTTCCTGCATGTCACAGGATTATTTTAGCACCGTGTCTTCAGAGAGGACAAACTCAATGTTGTCAATCGACCTCAGCGTCCCTTCTAACTTACTGTAGTCAGCTGAAGCACTTAACTGACTCC
>JAVQJD010077704.1:0-46566 GCA_036023655.1 Nannoperca australis
ACACACACACACACACACACACACACACACACACACACACACACACAAACACACATACACATACACACACACACACACACACACACACACACACCCACACCCACACACACACACACACAAAAGCCCTGAATACCAATTGGACAAATGAAAAAGATACAAATCCCAAATGTGTCAAAAGCTCTCTCTGGAAGCCCTCTGGCTGCAGGGTTAATTTGTCGGGTTTATGTGTGCGGATGTGTGTCAGCATTTGTGCACGTTTGTGTGTCTGTACAAGTGAGAGAGGTGGTTCTGTGCGGCCGCTACTCTCCGACCCACAACCACAGGCTACAGATTCTGGATAATTTGTCATATTCATTATTCCACAAGCCATGAATACCAAAGAGGGAGAAGAGAGAGAGAGAAAGATGCAGACGGCCAGCCAGCCACCACAACAAGCCCTATTTACCCTATCACACAATCTGTTAGCACTGACAGATTACCCCACATCACTGGACCCAACATTAGTCTTTGACAACACACGTTTCACACCGCTTCCCTCTCACTCCCTTGCTCTCTTTCTTTCCATCTTTTATGGCTCCCCGGGAATCTGAAGAGTTTCATATTTCCATCAGACAAAGATCTGGAGGATTTAACATCAGGTTTGACAGGGAACATAAGTAAACAGTTATTGAAGATGAAAAGAGGCATTGCAAAGCATTGTGCAATGAAGGGAAAGGTCTTGACTTAAACAACCTTTCCATCGCTGCTTTAGGCTCTAAATAAGTAAACAGTAAACAACAAGGATCTGAAGTGATGTCAGGCTAATTTATGTACTCAGCCTTTTGAAATAAAAGAAACTATGGTAACAAAGCATCACCTAGGGCACGTAGTGATGAACATCACTGAGTCAAAGCTTTTGTTATTTATTTTTCCTGTATATCCACATCCATCCACATGCACATCCAAAGGACAGCCACAAAAGGACCCATGTACATTAGAAATAACAGCACAGGATGCCAGGCAGGTAAAAAGGCGAGCCTGGAGCAGTGACATGTGGTTAAACATATGCAGCCAATTATGCTACATCTCGGTTTGCCGTCCTCTTCCACCACGCCATCCATGCTGATGACATCATGCTAGAACCTGTTCTTAATTTTCACTTTTACTTTCCATCACTCCTGTTCAACCTCCTCCTGCTTTTTTCACCTTTCCATTTCCCTCCCACCCTCCATCCTTCCTTACCCCCCCTCCCCCCTTTTGCACCCTCTGACCTGAGAGACAGGGACCTCCACCTGGTTCATTATGTGCCTTAGCGTGAGACTAGCCTCTCCTGTATTGCTCTGACTCCCTCCTGGTGTGATCCAATCCTCCCCTCTCCTGAACCCCACTGCTAAAAGTCAGTGGTTCAGGCCTCCCAGGACAATATCATGTCTGCTGTCCATCTGTCACAACAAAGCTTGCCAGAATGGTGACTCAAAGGATCATTGAAATTACTGCTTAAACACTTGTCTATTACACCAACAAGTCCATTGTTACTGGAACACAGCACACAAGAAAGATAATTTGCTCTACCTTAGCTAATTAAAGATATGCTAATATTAAATATAACCCAGTGAAAAGATACTGGGATTGCAGCCTATTAATTCAGCTACTAAAATGATTCAAAGTGTTAAACCCCCTCCACACTATAACTGTTCCAAAGAACATATGAAATAAAGGTGCCAAAGTGATGCTAAAAGAAGAAAGATTTTATTTAAATAACAGCTCATTTGTATTGTGGGAACATCTTGATGAAAGTAAGGGAATTGTTTGTGTACGCGTGTGTCACATGGGTTTGAAAGCATGTGTGGAGTGCTGTGCTATGCCACTGCGAGAGCACAGTTATCTAATCTAGGATCAAGCAGCCATGGACAACTCCTCACTGGTTTCCACTGGGAACAGGATGGAAGGCTGGACTCGAAATCTGTTCATCCACATCACTTGTTCTTCCCTCCCTTACTCCTCACTCACGTCTCTCGCGTCCACGTCTACTGTTTCTTTTCAGTAGTTGTTAGTTCTCCTTTTCTTTACCCGTTCTCAACATGTTATTTATTCAGTGGCATCACTTTAAGTGCCACACATGATTACTGCCCAGTGAGCTATTTCATATGTCCAATGTCGGTATGATGTTATGACTGTATAACATGCTAATACAAAAGGAATAAGAACCAAGTAAATCTTATGATGCTTCCCTGGGAAAAGGCTGAACTGCAGATGTGGCAGCCTTCATTCAAGGCCAAGTACAGAATGCGTGTATTTTGTGTACTATACATAAGCCTGGCGGCGCCATAAAAAACGAGTTTAGATCATGTTCTGAGTCCCGTGGACGGCACGCGAATCAGATGAGTTGCCATTAATGATTCACAGTGGGTCTGGATTTGCTTGAGGTTCCTGGCAGATGAATGAGGCTATTTTCTAGTTGCTCCAAGGTTAGCAAGACCTCAGTGAGCGTGCTCTTGGGGCTAACTCGGTTCTATCATCGCAGGACACAGCTGCTAGCTAACTTAAAAGGCATGCCATTTATTCATCTGAAGACAAGAGGGCAGAAAGGAAGGAACACTGAGTGATTCATAGATACTGATTTGAAGCGTGGCATCTGGCTTAAGGCTTAGCTTTGTTTTTCGCTGCATCCTTAGCATTTTAATTGATTCCCCATATCTGTCATCACTCTGATAGTTCACTATTATGTGAATGATCATCTTACACTCATTCATTATTCTCAGTCTTTCTGTTGTCTTTTTTTATTCCTGCAATTTAAATTAGCACTGAATAGATGAGTAATTTCATTTCTCCCTGTGCTATTTATCACAGACTACTTTGTGTCAAAGTTTAAAAAGGACATTCAATTAACCAAATGAGGTATAACGTGTTAAATAGTGAGCTTTAAAGGTGCTGGTAGGCAGATTGTGTTTTTTACCCCTGGACAGAGCCAGGCTAGCTGTTTCCTCAGTCTTTATGCTAAGCTAAACTAAATGTCTCCCAGCTGTGGCTTCTTATTTAATGGACAGATAAGAGAGTGGTATTGATCATCTTGTTTAACTCTCAGCAAGAAAGCAAATAAGCCCATTTTTTTAAAATGTCAAACTATTCCTCCAAGGCTCTGAAAAATGTGGATTAGTATTTTTCAGTATATTATGACATTTTCTAGATTAAACAACAATAAACAGACAATGAAACTATTGAATTAAATGTAATGCATTTTTACACAAGATGCTAAGAATGCATAATCTCAGGCATACAAATACAGACTCACAAAAGATATACGTCATTGTAGAGATCAGACTATGGGGTTGAAGGTTCAGTGGCTCGCTCAAGAGGTGCTGAAAGCCACAACAAACCCCATACCAGCTATAATACTTTCAACCAAAAAGCATTTAATAAAGTCTTCTCATTTTCCCTCTACTGCCTTCTCCATCCACAATCTTTCCTTCATTCATCCATCTCCATTCCTTCTGGGAAATCACAGTTGATCCCTTCTTTCATCACACCTCTACACCTTTAACTCTCCTCCCCCATTTGTCCATTCCCCCTTATCCTTCTGAGGCAGACTGGAGAATTCACAATCAATCAAACAGTTATCCATCAGCATTCGTGTCTTTACTAATCAGTCTCAGCCACCTGATCGCTTTCCCACTTCTTTCTCCATACACGGTTATCTTCCTTCTTTAAATAGTTATCCATTTGTTATTTCTTCTTATTATTTTTTCCTCCCCTCTTCCCTCCGCTCACTTCTGCTGAGTTCCCTGCCTCCATTGGGGTGCTCTTTTAAGAGAACACTTGATCAAAGTCATGAATAAGGTGGGTTAGCCATAGGCATGTAAGCTGACGGCTTGTACTCTTCTACTACCACCCCCTATTAACACACACACACACACACACACACACACACACACACACACAGACACACACACACACACACACACACACACACACACACACACACACACACCTGCACCTTCCCACTCACAGTCTGACTAAGACTCATGCCCACATGTACACACAAGCAACACATGCCCTTACGTACACACAGTTATCAATTGAGAATATAGAGCTCATTTACGCTATATAGGTTAATTCCCCACTCAGATCAGATGTCTGGTGTTCATTGATGTGGGAGGGAAATAAAAGCACAGATTTTAGAGTGTGGTAATTCCATTTCCTTTACACTCCATATCTGTGCTCTCAGCAGGGCAGAACGCCACAGGGGTGCGAAGAATAAAGGGATGTGGAAATAGTCATGAGAAGTGGCAGTTAGGTATGTACCGGTACCACTCTTCTGCTCTTACACCAAGGATATACATAACATGTAAGTGTGGGCCAACATCAATAAAAACCAGATACTAACTCATTTTTGTAAACACACATGTACATTCACACAGCTGCATGTAACCCCTGTGCTGTAAATAGGATTTTTTCAAGATTCATTCTTAAGATATTATTAATGAAAGACACATAGGTTTACTGTAAACAATTTTGATATCTGATCACGGTTTGGGCCAGTGATACCAATGCTATTAGGGGTGTCAGTTTTTATTTGAAATTCAAACTACCATTCAAATGTGGAAAGAATGTATTATCAATCTGTACTGTAATGATCTGTAAAATTAAAACAGTCTCAGTAATAGTAGTAGTATAAGCAGGCGTGAAATACTTCTCGCCCCTTATGTCAAAGACATTCATGTAAAGTGAAATTTGCCTTAATGTACTTTAGGATCGGCTATGTGAGTTGCATTTGAATTAATTTGAAAGCATAACTTGTCATAAGTTTCAATCTCCTCAGCTTTGATTTATTTATAAACAGCAATAGTCCTAATCTTTAGAGGTAGTGATGGGTACGTGTTTTTTTAAGAAAAAAAAGATAAAAAGTGAATAACAAATCTAGATGTGAGATGTAAAATGAAATGAGAGAGGGTGATGAACTGTGGTGTATTTCTGTATGTGTGCCAGACAGCTTGTCTGTATGTCCATCTTATGGTACCTGAGGGGTGAGCTGCTGTCAGTGCTGCTATTCAGACAGCCAGCACCTCAGGGCTCAAGCAGCATGTCTCATTCATATGAACTCATCTAAAAGAGAAACTAAATGATGCAGCTTGTAAAGGGACAGCAGCTGCGGAAAAAAAGTATGAGCGTGTACGTGAAAAGAGGAGAGATGGGAGTCATACAGAGCTGGAAGACATTATAAATAAAAGGAAAAATTAAGTTGGGGACCTGAACCCAGGTAATTGGAGACAGAATTAAAATAAATTGATGAAGAGAAGGTAATACAAATGACATGTCATGTAACTCAATCAGCAGATATTCCAACTCGGTGTGATCTTCCCATAATCTAATCTCTCCAAAAGGTACAGCAGCATGTGTTTCCAACACTCTGACTCTTTTTACATAATAAGGGCTACTTGACCTACCATCTTTCTGCGCCTCCTCACTTACACAACTCTCCCACCTACGACACTCTGCATCTTTTATGTCCAAGAATCATGGAGCAGAGAGAGGGAAAAGAGAGAAACAGGGCTGTAATACTCTAACGTCCAATATATATAGCTGTCTGCTACTTATGAGTAATAAGCACCAACAGAGCTTATGAGTAATTCACGGATTCAAATACACATGCCTGTTTAGAACCTGCAACACAGTTTGTTAAACCACAACACCACAAATTGATTTCTATTGTATAGTTGAGTCTATCATCAGTGTAGTGAGGTGGAAAAACATCTTTAAAATGAAATAAGATCACATTATTTACTGTTATTTTCTAGCTGCCTCCACTCTTCTTTTTTCCCCACTTCTAATCTCACCCTTTTTGTGCCTTTTCAACACTGACAACGACCTTGATACCAAAAATAGCTCTTTACACCTCCCACCCACTTTGTTGGGACATGGGTTCATGGAAACGGGTCAAGGGGGTGAAAGTCAGGGGCTTTTTTCCTATCTTTAATCAAGAGCTAATAATAAGTCACATTATTTAGGATAGTAAAGCCAAGAGTATTAAGCCCCCCTGCATCAGAGGTTCATCACAACAGACTTACTATAATAGCTACATGTAATATTAGCTGTATAGCACACCAACGGGAGGCTGGTGACAGGAAAATGCTAGCGGGAGTCTAGTGGCCAACATGGACTGCCAAAGTCAAGGTCAAGTCAAAGTTTTTTTATTTTAATCGTGCAATTACTTCCTTCAATTTGAATTGAGAAAGTCACATTTGCGGCATACATCCATGATAATATCCTTGGCTTTCAAGTGCTGTATGTTATGGCAACACTGTTGCTAGGCTGTTGAGGGCGGAAGTGAATGAACACGGTGAAAGAGTAACTGCCCCTGTGGGACGCTGTAAGAAGTTCAATGGGCTCTGAACATGCCTGCAATGAGGCAGCAATCATTTCATTGGCTGACACTACAGCTGACATTCTATTGGTTGGGGAATTTTGACAGGCTTGTTGCACAAAAAAATCCAAGAGCAAAGCAGAAATCTGAGAGAAGACAATCTACAACTGCACAGAAGCAGCCTGGGTGTGAGGAGAAGGGCCGGAGCGCAGGAAATCTGCACAAGCAACAATATATCTGAGTGCAAGCATACAGTTTGAGCAGAAGCAGAGCAAATCCAAGCGCATGCAGGGGCTATCTGAGTGTGAGAGCAGGGTTTTGAGGGAGTATATTACAAAATCTAAACATGAAATCAATAAATCATGCTCTCAAACTGAAAGACAACGCTCTTGATTAAAGATAGGGAAAAAGCCCCGTAACAGTCAGCCCCCGTCAATCTGGAAGATTGTGTCAGCAGGTTGCCTTCAGCTACTCTACCAGCGCTGCCCCTCCAAATGACTCTGCCAAGACAACCCTGTACAAATCAAAAGCACTGTTCTTGTGACCCCACAAACTACCTGGAGCCTGACTGATTACACAGCCTGTCTCTAGGTCATTATACAGCCTTGTCTAACTTTGTCTAGCCCTTCATCTTTCTCCCGCTTGTCTTTTCTTACGCCCCTCTTCCTGCCTGAGAGGCCTTTGACCTCCATTACATTTTTGGTAAATAACACAGAAGCCCTTTGAAAAGATGAGTGATGGCACAGTGGGAGGAAAGTAGGGTGAAAGAAAAGAGATGGTGTGAAAAGGAGGAGGATAAGTTAACTGAGCAGGTCGCAATGGGCTCTGAAACCAGACTGAATGAAATGGCAGAAAACAAGACAGGTGGATTGAACAGAGGAGATTGGAGGGGACATTTGTTAAAGTCAAAGGGAAAGAGAGGAAAATATGGTGGATGAGGCACCAGCACAATGCCACATGCACAAATAAAAGTATGTAATGTGGCTAGCATCATTGGGTGGATGAAGTTTGAGAGTCTCTTTCTCTATCTAGCTACCTACTGCTGTTACAGAATTGTCACCCCTGACATGGAACTCTACACACATCCTGTGAATACCCCACCATGATAGTAAATTGTTCTTTTATAACATTTTAAGATTCTATTCTCACCATCAAGGCAGAATGTAATTGCTTAGCACAGTGGCAAACTGCTGGGATCAATGTGGCTTTAAGTTACCATATCCACTGGAAAATTAGTAAATATTATTAGTAATCAGTCTTTGGTTCCATGTTGTGAATGCTCACACTGAGCAAGTCAGCTTTGGCACATTATCCCTGTCTTCCTCAATATCACTGGTGTGAAATTAATTACTCCTGCCGTGAGAGATGGGTGACGATGCAAAATGATGAAGGAGCTGATTTTTTAATCGCAACAAAACCACCATGCATCACACATGCACAACCAACAACACACACAAAACACATAAATGCACACTTGCAGTTGTTCATCTGTTCATCTTCTGGAGTCATGAACAGGATTGACTTCACTAAATGGTTTGAGTTGAATTAGAGTAGTCTTTAAATGGGACATATTAATCTTAAATGTCGTTCTTTCGCTGGTGCTTTGCTCTGTTAATTGCTGCAGTGTCAACATAAAAAAATATACATTCACTGTGTTTTTGTAAGACAGATATTTTATCAATAATATGTATATACGTCCATTGAAGTACTGCATATACTCACACTCCAAGGGCATTTGTGTGTGTGAGTAAGTGCATTATACATGTATAGGTTTTGCCTCCCTTCTTTCACTGACAGTTCACTCATCATGTCTGTCGCTCCCCGTCCTCTGCGCTGATGAATAATAGATGGCGGCAGTACAGTAAGAATCAGAGACAGAGCAATGATAGATGGCTGTTTCATGCTGCCATCCGTTCTTTATATGAATGTCGGCGGTATCCCCATGCCTGTCTGCTGCTTTCAGCAACAATGGCACTTCATGTCAACGTCCTGTGCATCTTTCATGTGCATATACCCTTCCCCATGACGTAATTTTTTCCTGCCTGCCCTCTGTTCTCATCTCCCTCCATTACTCCACATCTTCAAAATATTAACGCATAAGATAGGACCTCATGTGTGTCTCTAACAGGTGCTTCATTCAGCTGCCATGGTTAGAAATTGGACTCTATTGCCTTGACCTGATGCTGTAAAGGGCGCTTCAGCCTCTGACAGCTGGGTCGTTACACAGTCCTATCACCTTTTTGGCTGCTAGCATTAAAGCAACTTTTGAAAAAATAAACAACATATTCTTTCTCTTAAAAAAAACAAAAATAGCCCTGGCTTAATTCAATAAATACAGGGGTTTTAAAACTTCTTGGTTTGATATGGCCAGTAGCTCAGCTTGGCAAATGTTAGCAAACATTAGATAGATATTATTGTATAACTGCCAAACTGACATGTCATGACTTAATGGCTCTTCTTATGCTTCTGTTATGCTACATTTTAGCATCTACCATTATATTGTTGTGGTTAGTGTTCAGCAAGAGTGACATAGTGTCGCTTTAAGATTTACATGGCTGGCGGCGGGTATCCACAACACTGTAAGCACACATGGAAAGAAAACTGCAGCAAAACTAACCCATATATGCAGAGAAAACTGTAGCAAGCCTATTGATTTTGTGGAAAAGAAGAGGCTGATAACGGATATGTGAATTTGTCATTTGTGGAGAGCCTCAAAGGGAAATGGCCAGTGCAATCATCAGCAGAGCGGAGCCTGTAGGGAGGCATTCACACACATAAACATGCGCATACACTTCTTTATAAAGACACAGAGGAGAAGAGGAGAAGAAATAAAGATAAAACACAGAAAACCAATTCTACACTCAGAACTAATGGAACCAAGGAGTAGACGTCCAATTTGTCTCACACATACACCAACCCAAACCTCAACCAAAAGCTGACAAACGGACCCCGTCAGAGCCAAGAGCTATTCGGGGTAACAGCTGGTTCCTGTCTGTGTTTCACATAGCAGGCGTCATACAAAGCCATGTGGATAACAGTCTTATCATGACAGTCGCACTGTTCAATTAAGAGCCACAACAGGTGTCTGATGTAGACAGAGGGAAGACAAAGTGAGCCACTGTGTATTAATCAGATGCGCTGTACATAATGAAGAATAGTGCGATTGCCTCCTCTTTGCGCTAAAAAGAGAGGGAGGAATAAAGAGAAACACACTCTTGCAACACTGTTTTATCAGGTCACCCCAGTAATTAAACACATACAGCTGTGGTTACAGGACGGGAGAAAGTGAGAGTCAGTAAGGAGAGAAAGACATCGACAGTGATAAAAAAACAGATGGAGACACATGTTTGGAGCAAATTTGGGATTACAATATATTGAAAATGGAGGAGAGGGATCTTAACACCCCACCACTGATCCTCTTAGGTGGGAATCTCTGCCGCTGCAGCTCTGAATGTGTGTGTGTGTATTACAATATGTACGAACACATAATTGTCATTTACAGCCTAGGGTTACCACGGAAACACAAACAGCCGAGCAGCAGATGACATGTTTAAAATATGACACATAAAAGAAAAATAGAAAAAAATCACACCTCATCTTTGTGTGTGCTTTTCGACTAGCATGTGTGTGACCGCGAGTGTGAGATATGTGCTGAATGAATGTGAAGGGGGCAGGGAGGAGACAGAAGGAGAGGGATGTGTTGAAAAACGGGAGATAATAGGAGTGAGGGGAGGTGGTAGAGAGGGATGGGAGTGTAGATGGTTTCTATTTTTAGCCTGTAGGTGTGATATATGCCAATAGGTGTTCAAACCACAGAGTAAGAGAGGCTTTGGAAGCCTATGATACACCTTTTCTATGCATTTTCACATATGAAAGTTAACACCGATATACTAACTTCATCTGGTGGCATTAAATTGCATTTCTGTAGAGATAAAACTACCACTACTAAAATAATTACAATCCATTTTTCAGATGGGTGACTGAAGATAACTGTTGCCCCCAATATTTTCTTTCCCTGCCAGGAGGCGAAGGTGCCGAAAGCCTCCATAAAACCAAGTAAATTGAATGTGCTGAAATTAAATTGAGTGCACCATGGAAGCAGCAGAGAGAAAAAAAATCATATCATAATGAAATCAAATCAGGATTATATCCATAAAGCCATTCAATCACTCGTTAATCCCAAAATGATTGGGCTTTGGAAGAAAAGACGCAGAGTTACACACACACACACACACACATCAGAGATGGATTAAGTGACATCAATCAATAAATCCCAATCGTGCAATATCAAAACATCCCAACAGTAAGAGATCCAGACAATTTCTCAAACATGCTAAACACAAGGAATCAGTTCAGAGGTAGGACACTATGACTGATAGCACAGAGAAAGTGTGATCTATTTTGGCCAAATTATGGCTTCCCTTTCTGCAATACATCTTTTGTGTGCATTGCAGTACAGGGGCCACAATCACTTATTGGATTATATGGCTATCACATCAATCACCCCGTGCTGTGACTGGCCTCCACTTACTAAAGCATTTAACTGATCATCCTCTCATAAATGGCCTGATGAATTGCACCGTCCTCTGACTTCACTCTAATCATAATTGCATCTGTCTCCAATGGAGACTGTTTCTTGTCCTTTTCTGTCTCTGTCTTTCTGAATTATTCTCTGGAGGGGGTCATGCACAAACAACAGAACTGAGCATGGCTGGCAGAGACAAAATGATTCATGCAAAATTATCAGTATGCATTGTAAGTAATGTATGGTTGCAATTTTTGATTTCAAAGTCTAATGGTCTTCAGCCATGCTAGAGTCTCATTGAGGCTGTATTAGTAGTTAGCACTAAACGCAAAGTACAGCTGAAAGCAATGGGGATGTCATTAGTTTTGCAGGTATTTGGTCCTAAACCATAGTAGTGGAAATTTTGACCTGATGGTGGCCCAAAGGAAAAAGTTTATGGTCATCAAAGTTATTGCAATTCTTTCTGAGGGGCGCATAAATGTCTATACAAAATGTCATGGCAATCCATTGAATAGTTGATATATTTCAGAAGTGTGGCTAGTGTGACTATATATATAGTTACAAACAAAGAATAAGATGTAAATAAATACAGTAAAATTGAGGAAAATAGAAGCTTTTCTGTAAAGCAACACAAACATCATTTGATATTTTAGGACAAACACAAACTATTTGATAGTCTGTGATGGCATGCAAACAATTTGATTAGCTAGGCCAACAAGCCTCTGCACACTGTGAAGCTCATAACAAGCTTGTTTCCAAACTCTTCACAACCATAATTTCTACAGAATCTGTGAAAGATTTCCCCCACTTTGAATATGCATATGAATCCCTGTATACATGCACACACAGACAGACGCAGGTACACATACATGCACATACAGACAATTGGAACGGTAAAACCCTCAATAGCAGCCATCTGTGAATTTCTAAAAGCATTTGGCCAGGTTCTTGGTACGAGTCTGCTTGTCCATGGGGCCTGGCTCAAATCTGTTACTGTTTCCCAGCATGCCTTCTGTATAGAACACACATCAATGACCTCACGGCTGGAGACTGGAGTACAGGCCAAGTTTACGACTAAGAGTTGCTCTACAGGAAAAGAAAAAACACACACAGACACATATGCATGCAAACTGCAATTTTTTTTTGTCTCTGTTCTGTCTTCCCTAAAAACCTTTTTTACTTCCTGTCCACTTTCCCCTTTCTGCTTCAGTATATCTCTCTCTCCTGGTTTGATGGCCAATGGACTGCACTCTTCAACATCATCTAGGCAACTATTTGTTGCCTAAAACTATTTTTGTATCTCAAAAATCTCTCTCTTTTTTCTGTCTTAGTGAAAGTACAGGGCACGTTGGTCAAACTCACTATGCAGAGCAATGTAAAGAAACAAGACATCTAACATTTAAAAGTATTCAATGATGGTGTAAGTTCCACTCTAGTTGCATGGAGATGCTGTGGGAGAGACACAGGTAAGAAAGAAGTGAAAGTGGAAATGTGCAATTCACAATCCAACCTCTGCTAATTATAGCAACCAAGGCCTCATCTGCATCTGTTTAAAAGTCACAGCTCCCCTACGGGGCGGCTAGAGCTCAACCAACACAGGAACATGGTCTTCACACTGCTGGAGCAGTGCATGAGTACACGCAACTCATGAAATCATGTGTGAATATAAAGCTCATGAAGATGTAGATGGGAGTGTCCAGATGTCTGTATGGACACGATGTGCCCAGCCAAGTGGAACTTTTGGAAAGCTGTTGCTCCACTTACAGCCACCTGCTGCCAGCCTGGTCCACCTGGCCTGGGAACATTCATTATGGTCCAAAGCACTTGACCAAAACATCCATCACCGCAGTCTGATCTGTATCCACCCATTAGGCTGCCGCTATCACCACCATCCAACTGATTAGTCACATTGGTAATGTGAGTGGATAGGAAACTGGAACGCATAGATAAAAATCAAGGATGGTGCTTCTGTTTTAGTTATGCAGAAAACTCATTCAGCATTCAATGTGTTGGTTGTACAAAAGGATGACAGAGTGCTGTGTTTTGTGGATAGTGGGATATTAATTTTCTTATGTTGGGCAATAGGGTTTGTGTATGCAGAAATGCAGAGACTAACCAAACATGTTCTCAGATTGAATGTCAATCAGCCCCGTTGGATTGCTTTTCAGGTTAAATGGTAATCAGGAAATAATGTATTTGTAAAAAGTCACATGACATTGTCATTACTGTCTGCACCGCAGTTAGTCACTTAATGAAATGTTTCTGCATTTTTGGTTTGCAGCAAATGACAAGACATTGCCAGCAAATCTCAAAGAGTCTGTTTATTCTGCTTAAAGTAAACGGCAGCGGATGGAAATACTTTGTGTTTATTCCCATATTATCATTCATAGACTAATGTTAGAAGTGTGACAATTTCATTCTGGTGTGCCCTGGGGAAAATCTTTTAGAGAGTCCTATCAGACTTATAAAGATAGAAGGGATAAATTGGGGGAAATTGTTTGCTGGTATATTCTATAAGCAAGTTTGTAGAAGTTCAAATCAGAAGTCAGTCTTTATTTGAGATTTTTTGTAGAATTGTTTCACAGTTTGACAGTTTCACATGCAGTTTCTTCAAGAACCTGAAGAATTTTATACTATCAAGTGCTTAAATGTGTAATTATATTCAAGTTAATTTAAAATATGTAAGAAAATGGTCGATATTTTCGACACTAACACTTTAAACAATTTTGTTTTAAAATAATAGTAGTTTGACAGTTTCCATTGGTTACGCAACACATTCATTGTAGCGGCCTGCCTGGTGACAGTGACCACCTACATTCATTCTTTATGTTTGATTCTTCCTCCAATGACCTACAACATTGTTTAAAAATCTGCATGTTGAACCGTATACTGACAGGGAATCTAAAGGAATATTAAAGTTACCAAACACTGGATACTGCCTTTCCCTACTGTGTGATATCAGCAGTGAGTCTCTTTAGAAAGACACATAGTTAATTTTCATTCTGCCAGAACAGCAGAGGGAAATTTCTATATTAACTTTATTGTACAGTCTCTGCTGAGAGTTTTTCCACTCATTACTAAGAATACTCTCTGAAATGTGACAAGCCTCTGAAATGCAATTAAGTTGTGCACCAGTTGTTCCTGTGTATTTGTATTTATTTAATAGAAGCCAAGATGGAGACCAGTGGGCTTTATATGCCTCTCTCTGTCTCTCTTCCTCATCCCTCGCTTTTTTAGTATTAATAATAAACAGCAGATCATTTTCTCTTTCACCTCACAAACATGCTGGAGAGATGAGATTCCCCTGCTGTGTGTCTACACAGGCCCAAAGCTACTAAACGTAGAACACAAATTGATAAATTAATCGTGCTATAGGCTGGTTTGAGTGGATGTTGTGCTTGTGCACTGCAGCAATGCAGGTTCAAAGTAATGTGTGTGCGCGTCTAGAAGAATTTTCGGAAATGTTGTTTCTACAGCAACATGAGGTGGAAAAATAAGAGAAAGCAGAGGTAGCAACAGATTAAAAAGCGAGTAAAAGAGTTAAGTGCAATGCGTTATAAAGAAAAAACACACATAAAATGGCTGATAAAGTAAGACTGCATTTAAGATTACACATGCAATTGAGATTTTTTGAATTTCCCTGCTAAATTAAATCTCTTACCATTTGTCTCTTAAAATGGGATCTTAGCTAAAATGACTTATGGTACAAAATGCTGTTTTAAGAACATATGAGAATGAGGAAAAAAAGGTAAAAACAGGTCGTGAGTTTATAAATATACACTTTATTTATGTCATGAAATGACTTCATGTAGCCATTAGAATGCAGCCAGTAAATACAAAGTACTTTTTGAGCAGAGACTAAATGTTATGACCCTATTTTCTCACACTCACACAGCCTACGATGTGTACATTTGACAGCATCATATTTTCAGGACAGCCCTCTTCTGTATTGCACACTGCATCTGGACTTTGAGGTTATGTCCTATCCACCAAGCCTCTGCAGAGAAACCAAATCAATTTGCTCACGCTGCACATGTGTTCAATTGCCCCTCACGTGTAAGACTGAAGTGTATTGTTCATGTATATGATACCAAGGTTATGGACCATCTCCCCTTAACAGCTAAAGAGTTTCCTTACGCTGCATTTAACATGATTTGTTACCCGCAGCAAACTGATAGCTTCAATGTTTCCCTTGCTTTGAGAAGTGCTTCTAAATCTGCTTTGCATATCTGCTGAAAACTGGATGGACTAATAAGCTCTCGGTTTTGAGCCAGTCATTGATGTGGTGTTAATTCAATGCTAATAAGATTAAAACATAATGTAGATTGTCTCCTGTGGAATGAAGCTGGTGAAAATCCTTTGAGGAGACTTCTTATTGAGCTGCAGTGGACCATGGCCGTGCACCTCACAGAGCAGAGAGGTAGCAGACGGGTTACTCACGAGAGGAGTATGGAAATTGAATTAATATTGCCACCAGTCAACATTTGAAGGGAAAAGGGCTTACTGAAATCTAATGGTGTTAGTCCATGACTTGACTTTTATGCTCTTCCCAGTGCTTGGCGCTGTCAGATGGCACATAACAGGGTTAATCCCTCAGCATTGGTAATCCCCCAAAGACATCTGGATAAAAAAAGGTTGATGCTTAGCTTTGTGAAGGACATGTCCTACGCCCATGTATTGACACGAGAATGACAATACACAGTAGAGAACTCCAATACGATATCAGTATTGGACACAATGTTTAACAATTAAGTGAGGAGTCTACTTATTTTTTAATAAACTGCGGCATATGAAATGTCACAACAGGAAATCCAGCAAGATCATCCTAAGTGAAGACTCTCAGGATGGAGAGAAGAGGAAAAGAGAGAGGAGAGGACAACCCACACACACTTAGACTCATACACTAAAGCAGAGGGAATGGCTCCAGAGACAAGCATTAATCCACGCAGATTTAGTGTAGCAGGACAATTGCTTTTGTCACCCTGGGTAATCAGCACAGAACACAGTTTATGAATTACACCCAGAAAGCCATGGATGTAAGAGAGAGAGAGCGCAGTGTGTGCATGGGTGAGTGAGGAAAAATGCATGTATGTCAGTGCAAGAGTGAGAGCACCAAAAAATGGAACAATGACGTCTACCTGTTCAAAAACCTTGGCTGCGAGCCTGGGCAGATTAATCAGAGTCATTCAGACAGCGTTTATCACATTCTCTACAGGGAAATGAGAGGCGATTTATTTCTATAACTTGGCCTACATATATGGAGAACTATCATTCACATTCACTTCAGCCCCCATTATCCACTCAGTAATGAGTGTCTGCCCAGTGGACACAATACTGTCTAATCCATAATTGTTTACATTCTGGTGTTTGCTCACAGCCAACTAAATCAAGGACCACTCCAATAATACTACAACATTGCATTACTTAGTGATGGTGTAATCGTCCTCTTTAATCAGCCTTTATTTATGCAACAGAGGAAAATCAAACCAAGGAGGACTTAGCATTTATACTACTTAAACAGGTACATGCACTTTAGCGTTCATCAATTTTATAATTATTTCATTAAAAGAAAAGGAAATACTATTTAGTAATGCAATTATGTTTATATGTTTGTTGTTTTTGCAATTACTTGGATTCGGGTGTATAATCCTCACCTTGTTTGCATTTTCTTCTCGTTTTCTCTTCACTTTAGGGGAAGCATATTCTGAGCTGCACTCGCAGCAAGAGGACCTCACTTAGTATCACTTTGACACTATGAATTTGACAGGTGGTAGTAGAAGCCGACAAGAAACGTGTGAGAGCAAGGGGATGATACGGCTTTGGAACTGAACAGGGGACATTGCGATTACAGGAATGTAATGCGTCTTCTTGCAACAGGAAACACAAGTAAACGCGACCGTGAGTCTTACAGTCGACAGTCAACAAGCTAACATTCTCACAATGGCAATACTATGTGGTTATGTTTACCACATGTTCACCACCTTAACATTTGCTGAATAGCCGTGAACACAGCTGAGGTTGATGGCAATGTCATAATTTTTTCAGGTATTAAATCATAAACCAAAGTGTTGGGACAAATACAATTTTGACCTCATGATGGCACTAGATGAAAAGTAAGGGGATCACCATAGTCTGTAGGCTTTATCCATGACTGTCTGTACAGTATTCTATGGCAATCCATCTAATAGTTGTTGAGATATTTCAGTCTGGACACTGCCATCCATAGGGCCAAACCGCTAGCATGGCTAAGAATGGGAAAAAAGCCACAACATGAGCATTAATACGTTTCTGAAGTCTCTCTCCCCCTTATTTCACAAAGAAAAGTATGAATGCTGCAGGAAATTATAAAAAGGGGTTCTGGGTTTTGTGCAGTGGGTTTGCTTTCACTTTTTCACATTTCTTTAGACCCACTCAGTGGGTAGTAGCAGCCATCAGTCCAGGATGTTGCTAAACACCCTGCAAACTGATAATCACTGACTCATTTTCAGGCTCCTCACTGAGAGCCTGCTGGTAATTGAATTGGAGGAGTGGGCTTGGAGGGGCCGTAGCTGAAAGCAATCAGCTGTGACAGACAATGAGAGAGAGACAGGCAAGGAGGGAGGAAGAGAGGGAGAGAGAGACAGTTTCCATAATGAAATGTTCACACATGTGACGTACTGTTTGTTTGCTTGAACACCTTGAGCATCACTCCAATCACTTTTGCCCAGTTAGTTGAGATGAAGTTAGTCAGGACACAGCGTCCTATGACAGCATTTGCATGCATGGCACGTCAATGATGAAAAAGAGGGTGGCAAAACAAAGCACATGCTTGAAGTACCTCACTGAAAGACCCTCCCTGTCAGTTACCCTTCACAGTCACATTGGCCACAACAAACTCCCCTCTCTGGTCTGATAGGTGGCCAGGTTAATGCATTTAGCAAAAGCTTGAAAGGCTTGGCACTTGATATGTGTTTTCAACAAATGGACAACCATCCAGATCTCTGCATGAAGAGGGTAAAATACATACCAACAACAAAACAGGGGTGGCCTGATCAAGTATCTAGCTAAGCTGAAAAGAATCATTTCACAGGAAGATTTTGGAAGACAGACTGCAGTGCAGTATTGACTTGTGTGACCTCAAACACAAAAATACAAGCAGCAGGTACCAGCTTCACTAGCTAGTACATTCCTTCTTTCTGACAAGTTTTTTCATATAGAGGTTATTGATTGTTTGCAGAGTTCCTTTGAAGTTGAGGACCAATTTTGTACTGCTGAAAATTTGTTTTAATTTTCAGTAGTAAGTAAGTAATTAATCCACCTACACTATACCAGTTTTACTGCTAGTAAACCACATATGACCAGTCCTTAATGCAAAATTAATATTAATATGTAAAACCATATAAAAATGGCCAAAATAAGTCACTTTTAATCATGCTAGTCGCGTCTATAAAGGGCAATGTCGTTTTTTCTGTCAGTCCACCACTTTAGTTATACTATTGGATGTATTGCCATAAAGTTTTGCACTGCATTCATAATTAACAGATGATGAATCCTAATAACTTTGGGGATCTCCGGATGTTTCCATTTGCAACATGATGAGGACAACATATGTGGTTTTGAATAAAATATCTTGACAGCTGTTGTGATGGATTGCCATGAAATTTGGTACAGATATTCATGTGCCCTTCAGGATGAATTGTAGTAACTTTCCATCTAGCGCCATCGTCAGGTCAAAATGTTAGCATGTTTACATTTAGTTCAAAGCACTGTGGCGGCATGGCTGTAGACTCTAAATCTTGTTTTACACATCAACATAGCATAAATGTTATATCATATATGATAATATGTTCAAGGCCGTATCTGCAATCAAGATTACAGGGCCATCGTTACATCTGTGCCACTTTTATCTTCACTGTATTCCAGTACCATCCAGAAAAAAAAGTGTCCAGAGTTTGATGCTGATAAAAATGTACAGTTAAAGTCTGAATTTGGCTCTGTGTGGGCTTTGGGCTTTTGTCCTTTTAAAACAGTTATTGTTTTTGTTCTATTAAATGAGCATGTTCTTTAGAGCATTCAACCCCAATGTTACCTACCTACAAACACAGTTTAGGTTTGTGGTGTCTGTCCCTGTGCTTTGATTTGTCTCAGCACCAGGCAATGGACACTGTGTCCCCGTCAGTAATCAAAGCAGTTGTAAGTTACATTCACTGGTATAAGCAGAACATGAAAATCCTGCAAGTTATTGCTGTGTAGCTAGAAAGTGCAGACCTGGAAAATTACTTTAGTGATTTTTCTGCCTTTATAACAACCTGAATACCAGCAGCCACAGGCATAAAACTAAAACATGTAAACCATATGCCTTTACAGTGAGACACAAACGCACCAAAAAAAAACTGTTAACATTACTTCAGTGTTAGCAAACATGCACACATGCAGCCTCAGGATACACATTAGTTTAGAAACAAAGTAGAAAAGGTAAGAGGTAGTGAGGGAGGGAGAGAAGGTCAAAGAGAAACACAAATAAAAGGTCTACAGCCATGTAGCCCCATCTGTAATGACCATTACAACATACCAGAAAGATGAGTGAAAGAAGGAAAGTATGGTATTCTTAGATCCATATCAGTAGTGGGATAAAAAAACAAAAAAACATTTTGTACTCCCCGCTACATTGTAAGGCTTGGTCTAAGTTGTGTTTTGAGCTGAATGCTCTTGGCATGCTATGTTTGTGCTGGGAATTAAGTCAGTATTATGATCCAAAATTCATAATGGGTTGGGGTTTCTTATCATAATATACATTACAAATAGTCTTTTAGGCTTATGTATGCATCTTGGTCAACTTATTTGTTTTAGCTTAAATAAAAGATTAATACATTATTCTAATTGTTTTTAAACTACATTCCAGATGATGTACTATATTATACAATATGAAATGACATGTAATGTTATGGAATATTTTATCCATATCACCCACCACTTTTAGTATTAATCTTAAAGTACAGCTAAAGCTGACAGACATGAATTCATTAGTTTTGGATGCACTGTATCATATCATTGACTTAAGTCTTGGAAAAGTGGAGTTTTTGGCCCATTGGTAATCCAGTCAATAGGATTTGCCATCTGGAGACAATAAATATCTTCACCAAATTTCATCCCACTGTCAATATTTCAATCTGTAGCAAACAACAGACTGACTGATTGACGTTGCCATCCCAAGAGCCTCTCCAGAGACACAGAGAGCAGAAGAAACTAAGGTTGAGAGGGGTGAAATGGACTGACATTGCTATTTTGTGACCTCATTTCTTTTGCTTTTTCTTTAGTAGCGGTGGGAAGGAGAAAAGGGGTCAGACGGATGGGTGAGAGGCAGTAGCACAGAGCACATTGTCTCCTTATGTCTCTTTACTCAGGAAGGGAGACTGAAGGAGAATAACAGCTGGCAGGTTAAAGTTGAGATTTACTTTTTTCCTGATATATGATTTTGAGCTTATGTCCATCATAAAGAATTATTTCAGTATAGTTCTACTGTAGGTCTACTGTGGCTTCACTCTACAGCCAGCAAAAAAAGACACAGATATTATACACAAAAGTGGATTTTATTCTCCTTAGCAATAAGGGGGAAAAAAGGATAATCAGAATTTCTGTTATTGTGCTGTTGGGTTCCACCCACCACTGTCAGTGTAGGTAGGGAGATGTAATTCATCCATAATTCATTATATATAATTCCCTGATATATAAAAATTATGTTACAAAGCCTTTCTCGTCTCTTAAGTGTTATTTAAATTTTGTAGACTTGGCTGGATTCCAGCCAAATGCTTATTGCACCATAGTTTTTATTGGCCATTCTCTGTTGCAAAAAGAAAAAGCAGAAAAACAAAGACTGTGCGAAGCCTCCCGACCAGAAAGGGAAATCTTTGACCCGTGACTTTCTACCTATTAAAAAAGGTACTGTGCTGTGTATTTTTATATAGGCTCCAGAATATACTTCTGACCAAAATTGATATGTAATGAAACCTTTTCTGCGCATAGAACAATGTCCTTTGCTTTGAAAAAGGTGGGCTGGTATAGAGTGTATCTGGGCTGATGTGTTGCTTGTTGCTTAGCTTATTAACATGTAATCTGTATCTGGATAATGACATCTGATCCAAGTGCCTTTGCATTTATACTGCTTGTATTAATTTGTGTTTCTGCTTATCCAGATATCCAGATACAGATTGCATGTTAATGCCAGGTGTGAATCGAGTACTAGTGGTAATTACTTGCTCAATGCTTTGTTCTACACACTGTGATAAGTAGTATTTTGTGTTGCTCTACGTTGGTTACCTGTACAGTAACAGTTGTGGTCCTGCATTTTCAAATGAAAAGAAAATGCCAGCATGAATGGATGCTGTGTGCTTTTTAAATTGAAAGGTATGCTAAACAACACTTTAAGCTGGTTAGTTCAGCACACATGGTTACACTTTTTAGTACCACATACACGTATGTTCAGCTAATCACTCTGATGATCTCATTGCTTTTAAAAGTCTGCAATGACTTGAACTAATGGTGTTGTCTAAATTATGAATACTGGGGAGTAATGTAAGTCGCTCTGGATAAGAGTGTCTGCCAAATGCTGTGAATGTAAATGTAAATGTTGCCAGGAATATCTCCATATATCAACCACATGAGTAAATCCCTTGAAAACCCATGATAATAACTCTTACTATTTTCATGAATAATTGATATTGATTTAATTAAGAAGTTAAGGGTATTGAAGGAAATAAATTATATGATTCCGTTTAGTGTATGCACTGGAGTGCTCTGACTGTACACACACAGATAATTTATATTTCACCCTATAGTTCAGTACATGGTTTCGAAAATACGTGAAAGCTGAATGCTCTCGTTTCACAATTCTTACATGTTGCATTTACAGTTGCCATGACATAAAGCCATAAATCATTCACACTCCAATCCCCCTGCAGTGTACAGCATGTGTGTCATGCACGCATGATCTCCTGTCATTATGCAAACTCCATATAATTGATTTGAGTGCAGGTCAGCTAACCACTAATCTTGACCTTAAAAAAAAGAAAAGGTTACGAACAGACCTGGACCTAAATCACCATGGACAAGTTACATCCTTAACTGCTCTCATAAATCCAAGATAAAGGGTCAGCGACATCACATTAAGGTGCTATCTTACATTCATACTCTCATCACCCATTCTAATTAGTAACACTAACAATGGCTGCCACATTTCTCACTACTGCCCAAATCAATACTCACTCTTCTGCATTGATCATCGTTTTTCACAAGCTGTTGGCTCCAAAACAAATGCTGTATAAATCAGAGCTTGGTGACAATGAGTTGTGAAAGAGGATGGAAACGCATGGATACTTTAAAGACACACATGCATACAAAGAAGGCCACGCACACAAACGCACAAGTGAACATTAGCAGGCACATGCACCCACAGCGCAGACACTCCCCAGAAACATCTTCTACATGCACACGCAGCCTGTGCCACAACAAACAACAGTGTATGTGAAAGGTCTTGTGTGGTTGTCTGGGAGACAGAGAGCAGTGCATTGATCTTGGAAAAGCAGTGATCAAATGAAGCTGGTCTTTGATAAGGATGTTAGTCATACTTAGGCATGGCTATGCTAATGACTACAACACAACCAAACACTCCAGCTCTCATCAGTAGCATGCAAGACAGCTTAATGAGTCTGCAAAGAAGACACGATGCATATAGAACAGCTGACATGTTTTTTATGTGTAATAAAGTGCATTTTAAGAGAGTACTGGAACTAGTTGGGTTTTATTGGCAACAAACAAATATACATTGGTTTGCTGTATCAAACAGTTTGAAACTTTATATAATTTGTATTTGTTGTTTTTTAGTCAATTTACATGGCTGTAGATGCATTAGTGGTGATATTCTGAAAAAGCTTGGTGTGAAAATGCAAAAACCAAGCCATTTTACCATCATTACATTATGCATATAATGCAGTCTTGAAGTGTTTCAAATACATAATATTGTCCTAGAAAATGCTTCCTGGATAGCAAAAGTTATACTGATTATATTTTCAACACTAAAATGCTTATATGTAATCAGTATTGTCTCAGTGTGCCTACTGCCAACTGAAGACTGGGGACCAACCATTTTAGGATGGGACACGTTTGTTTTAAATAAAACACTTCTTCACTGTGATGCATGCAACATGTTTGGTTGTAGATGGCACAGAAACCTAAATTATTTATGTGTAATGAGGAAAAGATCTAAAATGTGCTTTTGATCTTTTAATTAAGAAAATACTGGGTTAACTCATAGCTACATTATTGTCTTGGCATATTGGTTCATTGATTGTAATAGTTGTAATATTCGGCTCTGATCTGACGGGGAGCAAGCAAACATAGGGTAGCTTACTCAGAAAAAGAAAATGTGCATGTCCACCAAATGAATGTAAGCAGACCATAATTTTCAAGTCCTTTAGCAATATTGTGGTAGGTTGCTAATATTAGCTTAGAAATATTATTAGCGAAGGTAGCACATGAAGTATCCATCCCACCACCGTCAACATTCTTGATACCGCCTACAAAGCTATGATTGGTCGAATGTTTATCCAAGCAGCAATAACAGCCATCAATGAGCACAATGCCAGAACTACTATTCAGGCTATCGTGGCTAGCAGTGCAATACCACTCCCACAGCCAATAGTGTTTCATATGTCAGCTATAATGGTTTGGTATAGTGCTAGCCTGGCTTCATTCATCAGTCGTAAGAGCCTCATTATGCAGTGGACCATTTGAGTCTCACCAGCTGGCTCATGGCTGCAGACCGGTGCTGATGGTTGGTGGTTTCTACAACACCTTCCTCTATCTGACTAACAGCAGAGAAGGGTATTTCCAGAGATTCAAAAGACCAGTGGGCTTCTCTATGGCAGGCTTTCCCAAGTTCTCCTTCATTAGATAAAATATGACTTGTCAGAACAGAGGCCTTTAAAGAAGTGAAAACATTTGCTACTGAGTTTAAAGGTTCAGCTAATTATTTTCTGATGTCTCTTTCACAATGTGAAAAAAAACGTGAAATAAACAAAGTCTAGATGGACCAGTAATGAAAAGCGGAGGTTTACCAGTTGCTGCGTCTCTCTCACAAACACACCGACACCCTCTCCACCTCCCTCCCCAGCCAGACAACAGTATATTATAATACAGGTTCAACTGAATATGACAAATGCCCAAAGATATTATCACTCAAAAGGTCAAAATCAATTTGTTTAACAACTTCTGGAACAAAATCCATCACAGGTCCCATTGCCAAAGTGTCTGTGATTTTGCTAAAGCTTCACTACTGTGTGCTGCCTGCCCCTCATTTGCAGGATTTGAGCTAAGCTTTTTAGCTCTGCTATAGAGTGAGCACAGGGCTCTGAGGACGGCAGTGTTGGTTGGTGGCTTGCTATGGGTGGTTAAACCTCTTTTTGTCCAGTTGGTCCTGAGGAGCAGCACAGCCTCTAGGGTCTGCTTTTTTGAGGATTTTAGGCTCTTACTACGTTTGCACCATTGCCAGTTTATACCAAAACATGTCCCGTGAAAATGTGTCTCAAAGTAATCTGCTTCTGAAATAACTAAAACGTCAGATGCAACAAATAGATGTCCGATTGTAGCTTTTTCATCTATCCCTAGATTTCTCTCTCTCCTCTCAGCCCAGACTTAATTTTCCTTCTTTTCTGACATACTGTTGTCATTACAGTAACTTCAAAAAGCTATTCACCTGGTATTTCATTGCCCATTGTTGAAGGGGGATTATGGATTCTGATTTAGGCCGGATTATTGTCAGATAAACAAAACAATCAAAAAGCCACTGCGGGCAAGCAGCATGTATGTGGCACAGATAGGGCAAGGACACCCTTTGTTACTGTGTTTCACAGTGCTAATGAACACAGGTGTGTGCATTTAAACACACAACCAGACATGTCACAATCTGACATGAACAAAAACAACAGAACAAAAATCAAAGCACACACAAACATAGTATTTCTCAGAGCGCAGCACAGACACCAGGGCCAAAGCTCACAACTTAGCAGTAAATTAAACATGAGAGTGCAGATGATATGAGTATCTCCACGAGGAGAACAAAGCAGAACACACTCTCAGCAGCACAACACTAAGCCCTGAGGCACCTAGACAGGAAGACATGAAGTCACGGGAAACATTTTCTGTGGGAACTGGCTTTCATCTTATTTAGTCAGATGAGTATAAATTGCTCCACCGCAGACAGTCGAGATACTTTTCCACAGATTTCAGTGTAAGTTTGACAAAACAAAGATGGTACTTGCAAATTTGAAATCACATTCACTGGAAGACCCTGTGAAACAGACTTACGGCACTTCAAAGCAAACCCACATACAATGTCCTGCACACAAATGGGTGTATGGTTAGTTTGTGTGTGTTAATGACGTAAACCAAGAGCAGAGACCAGAATGTCAGGCAGGTTTACATTAGTCAGCACATGCAGTGGGCCACATCATTAGTCACTCTGACACCCACTTCTGGCCCCTGCTTTATTGATGAGGCCAAACTCAACAACTACCCCCCTCTTAATAAACAAACACACAGAAACACACACATACACCCTCCTCTTCCACAATCCTACTGTAAAAGCAACAGGCGAGTGGTTTAGCATCTCAGGTCTCACTCCAGTGGGAAGAGACTGGGCTCTGTGTAAAATACAATGGCCCAGAATGGGCAGCAAAGCAAGCTGCTGTCACAAACCGAGACAACCGAGCAGAGAATACCATGCTATTTTCCACTATTATGTGGCTACTCACAGACCAAACAACCGATCCAGAATCAAACATCTGCTCAACACCAGATCTTCTGGGCAGGTTGTAAATGACAGGGCACAATAACAGGGTGCCAAGTGTGTCACAGCAATGAGCTCAGAGCCATTTATGGCCACCATGACTCTGACATTTAGCAGGATGCCACAATTTGTCAGCCTCTCAGTCTGACTCACACATCCACAACAGGGGACGCTCATGAACACATTACCATTAGGCCTAATAGTGTCGCATCACAAAACTGTGTGTGTGTATGCAGTGTAAAATGAATGATGTACAGTATGCGTGGATCCCCTCAATGCCGTAAAAATTACTGGTAGAAATATGACATAAAAATGAAGGGAGACGTAACAAATGCATCAAAATATTCCTCGTGTTCATCTTGTAAACTCAATTAAAGCCACTTCATGACCTTGTAAAAGGAAACAATAAAAACAGCCCTGGGCAACAGGTCAATTAGGCATTCAGTGAATAATGACAACGTGTATGCTTTTTAAAAAATGTGTTAATAATAATAATTATATCTGCCTGTTATCTAAATGCAAATAGCTGAACCACTAACTCGCCTCTTAAAATGGAGAGCATTTTGATATTCCGCATCAGAGCCTTTGTACCAAGAGGCACTTAATTTTCAAGGCCAGCAACTAGTGTAACTCTTAAAGAGTAAGTGAAGGATGGGGGAGGGCTCTCAAAATGCGAAGTCACTGTTTCAGTTCATTCTGAGCTGATAGAGCATTGCTGCTAACAACAGGACAAGTTGGAGAGGGACCTAATGGTATAATCTTTGTTTCTCTATTTTCTGTCCGCTGTTTTTGTTTCTCTAAGGTGCTTTCAACTTTCCCCTTTTCTCTACAATCTCCTACGTCTCTTTCTCCCTCTCCCTCTCCCTCTTATTGGTGATGTATAAAGGGCATGCAACGGCACTGCCATTACTGGGAGAGAACATCTTGATTGCTGCTCTTCCCCCAGAAGAATACTGACAGTAACAACACAGTGCACACACTCTTCTGAAAAGTGTGATTTCTCTATAGTCTCTAATGCATAAAGTTTGTAAAGTATGTCTTGGAAGGGATGATACTAACTTCTGAAGCAGTTGTAGGTTTTTGGGTCACGGAGTCAGACACACATTTTAAGTCAAATCATAATGAAACAATTTACTCACACATAACAGACCCAACTGCAAATACAAAAGTACACACGCTCGCATACACAAACATTCATTTGCGCGCGCACACACACACACACACACACACACACACACACAAAGCACTTGCAACCAGATAAAAGAGGTGTCTGCTCTGCTCTTACCCGAGCGTTGTCATAGTAACGATGGTGTACCAGAAGGAGGCTGGGATGCTGGTGAATTTGCTGGAGCTTGAACCCTTCTCTGCGTAGAACATGACGGTAGCAAAGATAATTATGGCCATAGTGAGGGAGAAGAGCAGGAAGCCCAGCTCCGAGGCACAGCTCTTCAGCGTGTAGCCCAGGATGCGCAGGCCCTGCGAGTGACGGGAGAACTTAAAGATACGGAACACGCGGAAAACACGGAGTGTCACAAAAGCGCCACTCACGTCCTCGTTGTCAGTCATCACCAGGCCAATGTAGTAGGGCAAGATGGCCACCACATCAATGATGCTCATGACGGACCTCATGAAGCGGTAGCGGCTGGGCGCAGCAAACAAGCGCATCAGGTACTCCACGGTGAAGATCATGACACAGGCCGTGTCCATGCAGAAAAAGGCCACGGTGTAGCGCTCACCACATGGCACTTCCTTTTGGTTGGGCACCGTGCCGCAGGGCACTGTCTCCACCACATTGGTGATGACAGAGACAGCAATGAAGAAGCCAGTGACGTAGTAGAAGACAAGGGCCATGGTGGAAGTGTGGGGGTTCTCAAAAGCCCGCCACATGGTCTCCCTGAAGGTCATGTTAGGCAGCTTAGCGTCCTTGTTGTCCTCCTGGTCATCCATCAGACGCTCAGCATTCTCCCTCTTCCTATCCTTGTACTCTTCATAGCAGCAGTCCCCAATGATCTCTGGGATGATGCCAAAGAAAGCCAGTTCCTCATCATAGGAGGAGATGCACTCACAGCGTGGGTAGTGGAGTTTGCCTGTGCGGTAGAAGTTGAGCACGCTGCGGAACACGTCAGGGTCCCGGTCGAAGAAGTACTCTTTGGTCTCCTCGTTGTAGAAGAACTCCTTCTCTGAGCTCCCCAGCAGTGTGTCTGGATAGCGGTCCAATGTGTTCCTCCAAGTTTGGAAGCGCCGTCCACTGACATTAAGAATGATTTGCTCATCCTGCCGCTTGTTCTTCTCAGTGGGCGCCACTGGCATGGGCAAATTGGCCACAGGCATCCAGCCGATCGCTGCAGCCCGGGCAAAGGGAAGCCATGCCGCTACTCCCGCCGCCATGCTGTGTCCGGCTTGGGGTGTAGGGGGGAGCAAGTCCAGCACCTTCACAACCAGCTTGACTTCAGCTCATTCACCATCTAAAGGCAAGAGAGCGAGGGGGGTTGTAAGGATAAGAGGGACAGGAGTGCTGATATTATCACGACAGGGGAGTGAAAGCAAATGATGAGAAATGTTTAACAAAAGGATGAAAATTTCATAGAAATTATTGTTACAAATGTGAGAGAGAAGGAAGTGATGTTAAAGAAACCAATTGAGTGAAAAAAGTGAGCCAGTAAAAAAGGGGAATGGATGTGACAACAAAGACAACATAATATCGTAGCAAGGCAGTCTAGCTGAGACAGCAAAAAAGTATCTTTAATGAAAACACAATTTAACATGACACTTAAGTTAAAAAACCTTTACAGTGCTCAATAAAGACATATATTTTGATATAGTTTGCATTAATGTGATTACAGGGAATTACTGCAATTTCCACTAATTATCAACTTCCCCATAATTACTTTAAGGCTTTATGTTTCTCAGATCCCCTCTATTGAGTTACAGTACAGAAGCAGCCTTCTCTGGACACTGCATCATATAGTTTAAAAAAAAGAAATGCAACTACATCATAAAATAGGTTATATTGGTAGTTTTATTTTTGTTATGTACTATAAACAAGCATATTTTGAAGGCTATACGCGGCTTAAGAGAGAGATACAAGCAAGAGATCCCAAACCTGTTGAGTTTCAACTAGTAAACAGAAGATGCATCTTAATTGTACTCAAAATAATGACAGCAGGCCTAGTTTACGGTTATTCAGACGAAATTCACGACTGAATTTAGTTGCATGTGAGCCAATTCTAAACAAGCATTTTTTTACCATTTCAAATTGTGACAAATTGGCGACTGACATTCAACGCGGAAAAAAAGCGAAAGCGATTTGTCGAACAGGTTGATAACTAAAAAAGCCTACATCTTGTATTAACAGCTTCGTCTTCGCTTTAGTTTTCGATAAAAACTCACCGATTCCAAATTCTCCATCCAAAGAAACACGACCTTGTTCCAGAGCAGTTTAGTTGCAAGTCGTGGGTTTTTGGTTATATCTGGGAGAGAGGGAAAAAAAAAGATGTACACCACGAATGAAGAAGTTATGTAGCGAAGAGACGAGCCACATTAGACAAACGCTGCTGCCGAGGTGAACGCGGAAAAGTACCGGAGACGGACGCACCACAGATGTTTCAGTTCAGTTTCCATTCTGCGAGGGGAGAAATGATGAGAGGACTCCGCGGTGGAGACAGTCAATGGTTGGCTTTTCGGGATGAGTGGAGGGAAGACGCGGAGGAGGAGGAGCGCTCCCTCTCTCCCTCCCTCCCTCCCTCCCTCTCTCTCTCTCTCTGCGCAGGGCGGATTGCGGACCAAAACTGCACTTATGAGAAACCTTGATGAGGACGATGCACAGAAACTGGCTTACTCACTGGTGACAGACAAAAAAAGAAGAAAATGAAACACCCCTCAGTTGTCATTCAAAATGTGCAAAAATGGGCAAGCTATCCAACAGTTTATCAAAGGCAACTGCTGCCACACGAGTTATCCACAGGATGCATCCCAGCAGAGTTCAAGAAACAAATCACCTTGGGCTCCTTGGTCTTTAATTTCGCCTGCAATAACTGTTTTTTTTTGGCCACTTGGGGGCAGCGGAAACATGTTGTGAACACAACATTGACATATCCTCAGCTTTTTGGTGATATGGCAAACTTGTTAGTATTGTGAAAGCATATACGGAACAACATTATCATTCATTTCACACAAGTCCAAGATGAACTCATTTTTAAATATGCGATGATATGTTTCCTGAGGAAAATATCTGGCTACTAGTCCCTGGCGTACAACTGAACCTCCCTCCTCACGCACATATACATACATACCCATTCACGCTCTCCCCCTCATGTCTGTATTGCCTCTCTCTCATGTCTATTTTGCCTTTTCCTATGTCAACTACGTCATAGTTTATGTCTTTTCTAATTATTTGTCCTAGTTTCCTTTCTTATGTAAAGTGCTTTGGATCTAGAAAAGTGCTATATAAATCACATGTATTATTATTATTTGCTACATGCTCCAATTTGTTCAGAAGCTAGTCTCTAACTGTGTCTGCCTGCTGTTTGGTGGTGAGCAGATAGTTTACAGTCGATTTTCAGAGCTTTTTTATTGAAAACTGATCCATGCTGCGGCCCATTATGACACTATGAGTGGTGAGAGTGAACCACAAAAAAGAAAAATTGTGGGCCAAATGTTGGAAAACCTACCATAAAAGAGAGACCCGATCTGAACAGACCTAAGGAAAATTAAATCCAATCCAAAATGCAGTCGACCTGAACAGACCAGAATAAAGAGAGAACCCTGGCAGCAGCTGCAGTTGAAAAGAGCAGCAATTTGAGAATAATCTCTTAAGAATTAATGTAAAGTAAATTTCAAAATTAATTTGTTTATATGCTTCAAAGACTAATAGAAATAATTAAAAGTCCTATTTCACCGCCTGCTCCAACAGTAAAACATTCTGTTGCCAACTGGGAGAGATAGACAGATTATAATCGTCCAGCCAATTTGATATCTGTGAACCAAACTCCAAAGTATAATTGTCATTTAATTGCATAAATCGTTTACATATGCTATTGATATTGAAAAAATATTTTCTCCCACAGTGATTATGATGCACCACGTAACCAGAAGGTATTAGACAATGTGACACACAGACCTGTGACTGGGATACCATGTTGTGTCTCCTCATAACCACATGGACCTGTGGAGACCTCTGGGGCTTTGCAGATCTCTAGATTCTAGAGACACTACCTTTCAAAGACATACTATTAAAGTATAAAGCAGCTATAAAAAATATTAATAGAGGACATGAACCTCACCATATCTGACAATATTTATTCAACCAGACAAAAAGATACATTAAAAAAAGGGCATAAAATAATATTTTGCTGTATTTCTTCAGCCAGCAGCGTCTGAGCAACAATATATCTCGGCGTTTGAAATATTCTGCTTGCATTCTTTTCTGGGGGCCTGGGTTTCTAAAGGGTCTGGTCATCATCTCTACATGTTAGTTTACTCCAGAAGGCAAAGCAAAAGAAAAGGCCTCCAGTGGAAAAGCTCTCAGAGCAATCACTGTCTGCACTGAAGAGAAACAGGTGAGCAACTCAGGCTTACTCAACCTGTGCACAATCCTCTAACTTTTACACCACACAACACTGAAAAGTTACTGTATAGTCTGTATATGCTTGTACTGTACTGGCTCAAGTGATATTAATCTGATGGATATACAGGAGTGGATCCAGTTTGACATTTTCAGTGCTTTACTGAAACATGTCATTTAAGCCTGAAATATGTGGCACAGCCATTGATGCGAAAGCTCATAATTGGAAGGAGAATAATGTGTGCAAGTACATGACCATTTATATTCACACTCAGTGTCAATGTTTCTGTCCCCACATTATTCAAACCTTTGAGGAACAATATGCAACCCTAATTGAATCTACAGGGATCCTATCCCTCCAATAAGTATTAGTCCAGTGGAATATCAATAGGGTCAGGGCACACTGCTTACACACACACTGCAACACGTATGGTAATCTCATTATGCATGGATGCATGTGCACAATATGAAAAAATGATATAATTTTTTTTTATTATACCATATTACATATACATATTACAGACTCTTCTTTGAAAATGACAAATTGCTAGTGATTATTATTTAGACATACAGCTTTGTATGACATTGACACATGCCACATACACAGATATACTTGTTTATGCCTGTGTGCCCTTGTGCAGATATCCTTAGAAGCCTCTTTCGTTGACTCAATTAAGTCCCTGACCGTGAACTGGCCCCTTGATAAAATACAGAAAGTCCAAAATGACCTCACCTTGTGAAAAATGTCCCCGCTTCTTAAAGTCAGACTGGCTGTCACAAGAATAGAAGTTCATAAACACACACACACACACACACGCAGTCATTCAGACACATAAACACAGAGACACACACTGTGCAGAGACTGGCCTTTTCAACCGATGAGTCTGTGAGCGATTCCAATAATTCAAATGTCACTGAATAACAAGGTGGGTTGGATTTCATGGTCAACTGCCCTCTGTAATTACCTGATGACACTACACTGACATTAGAATTATAAATCCTCTATGCCTTCAGTGCCTCGAGAAACAAGCTAGCCATGTTTCAATGACAAAACTCAGAGGATTAGTGGAATAAATAGGTTTATTTCACGGTAGTCCTAAAGGAGACAAGTGTCCTTATCAGCCCCAGCAGTAAGACACTACTAAGTCCACCACCTTATCAGTCTACTAGTCTTCTAGATGTCATTTGGTCTATCCAGCTTTCATGACTTTCCTTGACCAGCTGTAATAGAAAAGTTCGACATTTTGGGAAAAATGCATATTTTCTTTCCCATCGCGAGTTAGATGTAATCTTATTCCTCACTGTTTCTCAGACTATGTGTCATACATATTCTGGATGGTCTTGTCCCATCTCTTCATTGAAGCTATATGATGAGTGATATTGAGCAAAACATTAAAACCCAAAACTTCTCGAAATACTTTAGATGTCTTGTGTGTCATTTTAGGCACATATGTTTCTTTGGGATCTCCAATAAAAGCCAGAATAAAATTCTGTGAGTTTGGATTAAGTGTGGACAAACCACACTGTAATGGCTGCCTGGCAATGACAAAAAAAACCTCTGTTAATAAGGTGAGGTCATTCGATTTCCCCTTATCTTTCAAGATTTGTCAAGAGAGGTGTGAAGTGAATTTTTATATATTGAAAGAAGATAGAGTAAACTAATGCACTATATCAAGGGAATTATACATGATTCATAAACATCCTCTAAGTGTTTGATTTGTATTGAAATTGTGAAAAAAGTCTAGCTTTATACATAAATCATTAGTAAGTTGTTTATACTCAACTTCTGCTTCAGACGAGGGGGACTTTTCAGTTTTTTTATCTATCATTTAAATTAATATATATAATCATGTGGACACACGGCAAATGTACACATTCAACAGGTACATTAATCTTTATGTGGGAAGCCCTCTGCTCTTGCATTCTTAGTACTATATTTTGATGTGTTTTTACTCATATAAACATGTTAAACATAAATGAATGTGTGTGGCATTGAAGCAGATAATGTTGTTCCCAACATCACGCAGTTAGTATGTATTTGTGTCTTACTGCCAGCTCTTAACCTCTTCTGTGAAAGACATGACTTAAAGGTTCTCTGGTGGCCCCCAAATAGCAAACAGCTCGGATCTAATGAGCACAGTTTACTGAGAGAAATGCTGAAGTAAAGGTGACAATTAATTTCCCTCTTCTATCACACTCACTTCTGTTACCTTTTTACCTCTGCTTCCTGCTGATGTCCACCTCAAGGCTGGTACACGCACACCCACATACACAGCATCCAGCAAAATAAACACAACTTTGAATTTAAATGCACAACCCGTATTTCCCTCGTATGCACATTCTTCACGAGCGCAGAGGCTTTTGTTTTGACATTTCCTTCGTTGTTTGTTTGCCGGCTTCCTTGAGTTCAATTATTCATAAATTCCCCACAACCTGCCTTCTTAGTTTGTATAATCCCCATTAGGTATATGAAATCTTCCTTTGGGGATTTAGTCTCTGACTGTGGTGGAGTTTATCCTTGGCGTGCCAGACACTGACTTGGCAGCACCTCTCTCTACTGTTCAGGGAGGCAGTCAGTGGCACAGGGGGGTTATAGATGTGCTCTTGGCCCTCTTCCAGCACACACAGCGACTAAGACAGCAGATCCTGCACCCATTCCAACCCTATAAAATATCACGCTTTGTCTAGTGATGGCCAAACAGAGTTGGCTCTCGCCGAGGGACCAGGGGAACAGTGTTGCCAGAGCAGGCTCTGTATAATACCTCAAATCAACCCTTGATTTGACTGAATGTCACCGTGCTTATTTCAGGAAAGTAGCAATAAGCAATGTTGCAGTTTGCATTGAAGGAGGGCGGCTCAGAGTTGAAAGTTTGTTGTAGCTCAAAAATACAGGACTAAACCCAATCAAAATGTAATGATTGTGCCAATGCAAAGAATGTGTGATACTAACAATATAGAGTTAATTCCACTGGGGTCATGTCTTTGTTATGTAAGAGCCAACACTAAGTTTGGAAATGAGCTGGAACAGGCTGGTAGATCACTCTTACCCTTAGACAGGGATGCTGGGAGAAAAGCCATGAAACTCACCTCTGACTCTATAATCCTAATATTCTCTTTCATCACTCTGCTCCTCAGGGCAGAGCAATCAGAGGTGCAAAGACGTTGATTCTAGACATGTACTGGCGCTCGCAGAAAATCTAGTACCAACACACACTGTTCATCCCTGTAAACACAGGCAGATCCTACAAGAATCTTTTCAAGGGATGAGGTAGTGTGTATTCTTTCAATACAGACGGTCTATTCCTTAATGATGTATTATGACTTTGTATCTCCCAAAGGCACTACGAAATTAATTTAAAAATACATTTTAGCATGACACATTTTTACTTTTTAATCTACCTTTGTTGGACAGTGAAGTTGATGAACTGGTCTTTTGGGAAGGCCACTAATTTGAAAACGATCACTTTAACAACCAAGAAAGAGAACAGGTTTGTGAATCTTTCATGCATGCAGGAAAATTAATTATAGCACAATCTCTTGTTGATAAACAGAGCAGCAGACTGGGTGGTAGCATCATTTTGGCTTCTCTGTCAGAGAATGTGATTTATTTTTGTTTTAATTTTCACTTAAACTTTGGAGAATATATGTACTGACATTGTGAAAAAGAAATAGCATCGTTAATTGATTTTGAAAAGTTGCTCACAGAGCATTTCATGCCATCCTATTAAAGTGTGATGAGTGCATTATAATGAAATCAGAACAAAAATACCTCATGGATATGGGTTGATGCAGCTGTAAGAACATTAAGGACCATGAGTTCATCACTACTGGTCTGGTTTTGGCCTGCGTCCCTTTTTCTCTCTCTCTCTTCCTACATACAACACATTAAGAAACAACAACAATAAAAACATTTTGTTCATTTATCCATCATTTGTTTAATCAGTCCTGCAGTGACAACAAGCCAAATAGGACAGCTAAAATCTCCTTCTCCCCAGAAGCCTCGTCAGGCTTCTGTTAGGTGTAGCTACAAACTGGGAGATGTAGTCCTTCAGCAAGCCTTAAGTCTTTTAATTGGGTGTCTTCCCTATTAGTTGAGATTTATAGATCTTGTAAGGGGAGGCACAAAGATGCATTTTCACCAGGTGTAAGAACATTGGCTCAACTTTTACAAACCATACAATGACTACAGATGGGTGCACCTGTGAAACTGTTTTCAACAGTGAAAAATACCAGAAATACCCCCTCTGCTCATTGTAACTGTTCACCTTTCCTTGAACTGGTTTGGACCATTCACCAATGTGGACTTGAAGGAAGAGACGATCCTCACATTGACTGCGTTCAACTTGCCAGCAAACAACTGTAGAGTGCATAATACAATCTATACACATAGACTGGTAAATGGCTACATCTCACATTCACCCATTCCCACATCAACAAGTTACCATGCAAGGTACTGACTATCGGGAGCAATTTAGGGTTCAGTGTCTTGTGCACGGCCACTTTCCTTTAGGAAGAACCAGGGATCAAACCGCCAGCCTTATGCTTAGTAACTGACCCACTCTAACTCCTGAGCCATAGCCACAGATCAAGACAAAGAGGGTACACAAGACACTTATTTGTAATACAACTTTTTAATGCGGAACCATAACCCTGAATAAATATTATCCATGAGGTGAGAAAAATCCATCACTGAATGATTGACAAGAGAGTTCTAACCAGGGTAATATTGCTGTAAGATAACGATAAAAATGCAAAGAATTGACTGACACATTTGTGCTATTGCAGCAACACAGATTCAATATTTCACAAGGCATTCGAAATAATTCACTCCTATATTTTCGAGGAAAAAATATTATCAATTTCTGACAGTGGATGTTATTCAGGTCTGCGTCTTCCACCACATTTACATTGCACAGACGCACTTTTCCCTTAATCAGTCACAGTCAGCGATGAACCTAGAGCCAGAGGGACACACGCCGAGTGTGAAGACACACATCCATATGACAGCATACTTTACTTTACAAGGCCAGGAATGAAATCCAAAGGATGGTTTTCCTAGCGTCAATCCAAACACCTTTCACAGATCATTCACACAGATGCTTTGATGGAACCAGTATGGCAAAGGGTAGATATATAACTCAAAACTGGCTGTATAAGGTTCACACCCTCAAGTAGTGCTGGCACAACACAAGAGCTCTGGCCTTGTGTTTACTACGTCTATGTAAATATTTGATATTACAACAACATGAGAATAAACAGGTAAACCTGTGAACTGACCAATAACTGTGCTTTATTTGTTTCACTGTAAGCCATGTCAACTGTGTGGCTGTAGGGATCGCAATATTGTTCTAACACTTAGGTTCACTGTCAATCTCTCAGAAACTATTAGATGGATCGCCATGCAATTTAGAGCAGTAATTCTCATATCTACAATGAACAAATTCCTTTGTAGTCAACATTAATACTTATTAATGTCAACCTCAAACGTAATCTCTCGTTACTTCAGCTGACAAATACGCCATTTCCAACTCTGTAAGGTTTCCTCTAGAATTAAAAAGATTATGAAATCATGAATCACACCACCACCTTCAACACAAACACGCAAACACACAGGGATTTATTCCTCTCTGTGAAACAAAACTTCTAGTCAGGCCAAGGTGAAAGAAGTGTTACGTTTCTTTCTTGGTCTCTATGACTCATCTCCAATGCTTCTAAGTGAGCTTAATAGAGCGTTCAATCCTCATTCCAAAAGCTCCCATGCACCCAACACGCAACATACACAATCAAACACACCAAACATCAAGGATCACATGGAATCACTTTGGAGATTTTTGACCAGGGAAATCTATCAGACAAAAGGAGAAAAACAGCCCTTTGATTCTGTCTTTTGTTAATCCAGATAGTCATTAAGTCCTGTGAACAACAAAATAGCAACTCACTGTTTTTGCCTAATTAAACCAATCTCTTTTCAAGGGTAGTTGTCTTCCTTTTAATTTGTATTAGGAGTTGGGAATCTTTTTGGATGATTACTTAAGTACCTGGAACTCCACTGCATCCTAATGGTGATGATGTGAAGTAATCATTGAAGGTTAATAAGGGTGCAGAGCACTAATCAGGGCAGGTTCGTCTGGTAGAGCAGTTGCTGCCTCTTGGCCTTTTATTAACAAAGTCAGCAAGGAAAGAAGAATTAAAAGCCAGCAAATCTGTGGGCAAAATGCAGAATAGTATGTAAGACAATGCTGATAATTTATGTTTTTTTGTTGTTTTTTTACAGTTATAATAACTTTCATACCTGGCCTATACATTATTCAACAAGTCAGGCATATTCCACCGGTCTCCTACACTTTGAACACCCCATGTTCCTTATCTCTTCAAAGCAGGATAAGGCAAGTTGAGTTTTGACAGGTGGATGATTATGGACAGATAAAAAATAAGTTTTTCCTTAGATTCTCACTATGTATGCATCACCTGGGGGTTTTACTGTATATTATATACTGTTTCCAGTCACCCCCTTGCTAAGACCAGAGGGTCGACACATGCTGTTATCACACTTAAGTTCAGAATTTCTTCCTTCCACTTCTCATCTGTGTTTCCACTTCTTCACACTTCGATCTCCAGTCCACTGGGCTTTAACCAAAAGGGCCTGTAAGACACAACAAAATAATGAAAGAAACAAAAAATAGTGCCGCTGCCACAACCTCTGTCACACATGTGAGTGCCAGAACACATTTAACATGGTCCTTTGGGACAAAGATAGACACAGTTACATAACAAGGACACACACAAAAGGGGAAAAAAAGTACTCCAGTGTAAGACAGCCTTCTGCTACTGCCACCTTCTGAGGTTGTAGCCACTCACCGGGTTTGGCATCGTGAGGAATGACTTTGACAAGATCAAATGTAACTCAGGGAGAACTGGCTGTCCTTTTGTAGTAGAGGAGAGACACTGATGACTGTTAGCAGCAGACAGAGTAATGGTCTGGTGTGATGGTGAGAGGCTTGGCACTGATCACTCCGTCACTTTAAGGTTGGGAGATGGGGAAGAGGCCAATGCTTATGCAGTAACCATGGCAACACTGCCTAAAGGACAGAAGCATGGCTGTTAAAATGTTTATTTTCTGTGTGCATGCCACATTAAAGTGCTATGTATAATGTAGGCATAAATACTTCTGTGTTTAAACATGTGGAGACTTCCATTCATGCACATTTGTGTGAATATGTGTTACATAGAGTGGACATAAATTAATTATTCAAATGTGTGCATGTGTTTATACAAATGGGGGTTGTGTGTGCACTACAGTTTCATTTTTTTCCTAAATGCTTTGAGATTGCTGCCCTCTCTTTGCATATGCATTACTCATTATTTTTTATACAAAGCTAATATGTCGAAACATAACCCTGCCATGAGTGATCTGTGGACTAATGAATACATTACAGTCCATATGTGGAATTCAAGTGGAAATACTGGCCAGGGAAAATTGTTGTTTTTCAGTTTAAGCATTCTGAGTATTTTTTACACTTTAATGGAGAGGACAATGTCAATGTCAAAAACCATCAATCAAATTCCAGTATGCCCTCTCTGAAGTAAGGTAAAGAACTCACTGTACCTTACTGTTCTCTTGATATTTTCCTGGCAAAGTGAAAGCTTTGCTCACTCACTGACTTGCACTCAATCTAAAGATAGAAAGTGGAATAGAAAGACAGGAAAACATGAAAAGGATTGTTGCATGTCACTGTCGCATGTGACCCATTTTTCCATGTGTCTGGGCATCTATGTGTGACATCTGTCCTGTCTGCTGATTGGCCGAGGGCTGTCTCAGGGTGTGTCCAGGTCAGTGTGGTTCAGTGGGGACCGGTTCTATTTGCAGCCCCACTTTGCAGGAGCTGTAGTTAGGTTCAAGCCTGAGGGAGAAGGGATATTGGCTCCGTTTTAATGTGGCTGCTTGGGACATGGTAATACAGAAAAGCATATGGAAAGTCATCTATTGCTCCACTTATAGAAAGTTGCAGTGACCTCAAATATGGTATTAGTAAAGTTTAAACCCTTAGACCTGAGACTGTAGTTAATAAGCGGTTGGAGCCATCATTCAAGGTCATGACAGATATTGGAGGTTGGCAAGCTCCAATCTCTTTTAAATTAGTTTCCACTAATCTGCTATTCAGGAGTTCTGTTTATGAATTCCGTGTTCAAGGCGATAGGAACACTTCATCAATCTCATCAGAGACACCTGGTTCAATATCCTATTGATGCTGCATTACTTAACATACCATGTACACCTCATTCTCCGCAGTAACTTCCTTATACACGTAAACATTTCCTGCCTTTTCCACTGCATATCCCCGAGGTTCAGATCTGTGCATGGAGTGCATCCTAATCCCTGTTATCCCACAGCAAGTATACTTTATCACATCTGTGCATGTTAGCAATTAAAGCAGGTTGTGTCAAACTTCGCCAACAGGAGCATTGGGGATTTGGAGGGGTCCAATTAAAAGAACAGAGTAAACCACCCCCGGCCCAGCAAGTGTACCAGCTCAGCCCTCCTGCTCTCATCTGACTCGTTTTCATTATCAGCAATAAAGAGGTTCTGTGAGACCAGAACACGTGGAGAATAAACAGGAATGGTGGCAATATTCATCAATTTATTAGATGTATTTTAAGAAAGACTTAAAAATCTATCCATAAATCTATCCTTCTTATTCCCCTCTACCAAAACTTATTTTCCTCCTTCTTGTCATCCTCATCCTCATCACTTTTCACTTTTTTATTTCCTTTGTTGATGTTATCCCCAACCACTTTTTGACGTTTCAGTTTGCCTCTGAAGTCATTTCCTCTCCTTTCCTTTCTCTTCTTTGTCTGGCCTCCAATTGCATCACCAAGAAGATGTCTAGTGAGGTGGCTTTGGGTCAAACCAAGAAAGAGTCAAGCCAAAAAGTGTATTAATATCATTGGACTTATTCACTTGGATGGATAGGGAGAGGGGGGAAGTGCAACACTATTTCCTTTTACCTCTGTGAATCTTGAGATGAGAAATTTTTGTTACAGATTATGACTTTCAAATGTTGTAACACTGTCCCATGCAGATGCTAATTCTCTCTCTGTGTGGCATCTGTTAACCCCTGCTACTTAATGCAAGAATGTATAAGCATATGAACAATTTGCTATGACCTTATTTGAGATTCAGTTCATTCGTTTTGTTCTTTCTAACTGACAGGAAGTCTCAGCTAATCTAACATCTGCTCTATAATTGATTACAACCTTTGTATAATTCAAAACTTTCTATAAACTTATTTAATATCCAATTTGAACAGTGAAACGAATGTTACAACTCTAGATATATCTTCCCTTCTCCAGTCTTTTATGAAATTAAAAAGAACCGGTCTATGCTTTAAAGAAGAAGAAGATTTTGTAGATACATTACCCATTTTGATTAAGTTTTGTGCTCTTCACACAAAAAGGGTGTAAATTAAGGGAATGGACAAAAAGGACAAAAATAATATAAAGAGCCCCTTAAAACTCCATTGGTGGTACTGTCCACCCAGTGGCACCCAGTAATTGGGTAATGGAAAGTCCCAAGGCGGGGAGTGCTGGACTGTATTCAAAGCATATGAATCCATTTATAATGAGATGTAATCTCATTTACTCTGTAGCATATGGTTTAGTTTGCCGAGCTGTCGTTGTCTTTTTGCTGAAAATGCACTTCTGGTCCAAAACACAAAAAGAGGGGAGTGCAGTGCATTCAGGAGACTCTTCTAAAGCCTCATTAGCATAAATCAGACAGGCATAAAAAAAATTCAACATTGCTACCACGCAACGCATCCTTGGATTTCTGCTGTTTGCTGATTCAGTGCTTCGCCACATTAGTTATGTGATGGAGGGACACAAGAGATAATGCTGCCATATAGCAGTCCACTCGAGGAACCTTATTTTTTGTCAAAATGCAGCAACGTAGCTTCAACACCTCACAAAGAACAAAGAATGTCTAGATGAGCTGTAGAAGTATAGAAATGTAAAAATATTTATATTTATATGTTATTTTGCTTCTTACTCTGCAGCGTCTACACCTAAGGACACTGTAGCTGTCACAAAGGTTGCACAGTAACAATTACAAAGCTACCTGCATCAGACACTTATGTGGGAAGACGCCTCCTCTTCGGAAGGCCAGGTGGAGCCTAACGAGATGGTGTGATATGGAGTTATTGATCACCCCTGTCAGACCAAGGTTGGAATTCACAGGAGCTTATCCTCCATTCATTATGCCAATGATTAAAATGTGTCATCCAGCCTTAGATCCTCACCACATGGATGGAAACTGATGATGGTAATGACATGCACTCTAAATGCTGATACGCCTCAGTCACTTTCTCTAAAAATTAAGACATTCTGCACAAAAAAAATATTAGAATCAGAGACACAGACAAGGATCTATTTATGGTTATTTTTCAGTGCTAAAATGGGCTACAGACCATGAAGCAGCTGTGTCTTTTTGACCTGCTAGAGACATTTGCGTGTGCGCATGTGCATGTGAGGGTTTATGTCTGTCTATGCGCCTGTATCTGTGTTTGCATGTGTCTACATGTGTTTGTTTGCGTATTATCGCCCCGCCACACAGTAATTACAAAATGCACCTGATCCACTTCCCTATCTAAGAAAAAAATAAGATCAGCACCAACACCCTCTCCATGTGTTAGTTTAGAGGGGACTGAGAGTGAAGGAAACATTTGATCTGGTTTTCACCAGTTCCTCTTAAACGTGTCTGCTTCACTGACTTTGTGCGGTTCTCTGACTGCAGCGAAAGGATGATCAAAGTCAGCCAGGAGAGTGTGATTAGCGTCTCGGTCCAAGTGATTAGAACATTCTAAGTTGATTAATAATCAGCTGATTTGCCCTTTACTGCACAAGAGACACACTCCTTTTCTGCAACATCAAAGACATGGTATTCTTGAACAATGCATCAATGTTCTTTTACCACATCGAGGCACACTCATATGCACTTACACACATAAACACACACATAAAGAGGCAGCTCTCCTTTGAAGTAAATTGAAATGTTCAAACTGAATGTATTCACTGATTTTTGAACACCTGCATGAGCAACTCTCATACTGTAAAATGCAGCCACCTCTAGCATACCACGATGAGTCTTCCTAGCCATATGATTTACATATCATGTAAACCCTTTTCTTGGACATCTTTGCTATACATGGAAACCGACAGAAAGCAGCATGAGACATGCCAAGACATTTTGGGACACTTATCAAAATAGGGAATTAATTAGGCCAACACCATATATATGCTATGAATTCCCATTTCACTGGAAATCGTTGACAGGCGGCCCATCTGAGCAGAAACTGCTGTTTACTCAGAGGCTGATTTCACTGGAGCTGTCATAGTTTGTTGGTTTAGCCAAGCTTTTTGTGTCAAAACAGAGACACGTAAGTGGGAGACAGAGAAAGAGAAAGAAAGAGACATGGAAAAAGACAGAAAAGCTACAGCTGAACACTGGCTGACCAAGCATGTTAGTCCACAGCTGGTGGATGCTGACAGCTTGCTATTCCATTTTAGATGAACCCATCAATAAACTACAGACTGACTGATATAATAAGTTTTGTTCCAAAATGAGCTATCCACTTTTTGCTGTGGGATACAAATGCATTATGAAAATCTCGTCAGTTCTCCAACCATTTTTTCTCGTGACCTCTTAAAGGCCCAGAAATCTCAATCAGCTATGAGCTACGAGCTACATGAACACTTTTGTTGCCAAGCCACTGTCAAACAAATCTGATCAAAAGAGGCAATAACAGTCTTTTGAACAAATGCCCCAAAACAACTTATGTGAATGCTCGGGTGACAAAGCCATCTAGTGGCTGTGGTAATTATTTCCGGAATAAAGAAGAAAGTCAGACGTTAAAGCATCCAGAGGAGGTTGGTGTAGATGGATGACTTTAACACTTTGTTTCCTGTTTCCATCCAACACTCACCATTTCTTAAAAGCATGACCACCGTTGTCTCCCAACTTTATTGACTTGTAACCATGACAGTTAGCATTCACTAACCTTAACAAATTGTTTTAACCCCAACCATGATGTTGCCCTAAACCTAATCAAACCTCAATAAATAGCATCGTTACATCATAAAATGGATTTATGTTCCAACAGTGATTTGTAAAGATTTTTAAAGAAACAGACAAATGATATCGTCCTGCAAATAGGCAACAGATCAGAAAACTCTTGTGTGTGTCATTCTAGAGGGCATCAACAAACAATGTATGTCTTTAATTTGGAGGACTTGTTGGATTAAACCCCATCCACACTATTCAGATGAAGTAAATTAGCTGAATTTTAAACTCTGAATAAATAATATCTAAGAGTGTTTTATTGCAAACTTTTATTGTTTCTCTACATTAAATATTAAATAATGACTTGTGTTCAGTTTAATAAAAAAAATCAAGCGTAAGGCAAGATTAGTGAAAAGCCTAAAAAATTAACATTGTTTTTCTTGTGACCCTATTTCAGAGTCCAGCCCCTCAGATTGTGATCCATGGGTTTGAATTACAGCTTTACACTATATGTTCCCTGTAAAGTATGGTCTGCTAGCGTAAATATGGTGATGGTGTAATGAGGTTATTCGGCCTCACCTCAAGAGTCTCATCAGCTACTAAATGTGACTTATGTGCTGCTCCTGATGATATAGAGAAACTATTAACATTGCAATCACAGTAATGATAGGACATATGCAAATCAGAGATTAACACATCATTGTACTCCTCTGCAAAAAGTGAGGTTGTGACACTGTGTGATTGCATGTATTGATTTGTTGAGGAATATCGGTGCAGATTTTAAAAGGAGATCTCTTCTCCCAGGAGTCACCTCTTCTACTCCAACCATCCTCCTTCACCTTTCACCCCCTTCAACTCCTGCTGTCATTTATTCCCCTTGTCCATCCCTTGCCTTCAAATCTATGTTTTATTTCTTTTCCCCTTTTAATTCACAATTCTCTTTCAGTCTTCCTTCCAGATCTTGAATTTTTTTGTCCACATCATCATGCTCTCTCAGCTTGATCTGCTTCCCAAACCCCCCAACAATCTTCCTCCAATTCTGCCTTTATCTGTCGCCTTCCCTCTCTCGCATCGTCTCGCCCTCCTTCATCTCTCTGGTCTGTGATCCTTCATTCACCTTAAGCCGCAGTTAATGATGAATGAGACCAACCTCCCTTGGGCTCAGACCTGGGTAGCTCTGTGGGATAGCGCTCAGCTACCCACTGGACGTTCGGGCATAATTCCTTATTCATGGGCTGCATCAACACTAGTTCTACTACTCCTCTGTGACTCTAGAGACCCATCATTTTTATGACACCCAATTTTCCAAAGGCTTTTTTCCCACTCACAGCAATTTCTCCCCAATTCTTCTTTGTTCTCAAAGCAGCTTATAAAATCTCTCCTTCCTTCACCACACGATGCAGCTCGATGAATGAGTGAGGTATTTTTTGTTGAAGTTATCCCCATGCATTTTTCTCATTAAAGCCTATTTTAGGACAGTGATACCTTCCTTCCGACATTCTTGATGGGCTCTTGTGGTGATGGCTATTCCCATTGAATGTGTAGCTCGTGGTTAAGCAATCTATCTGGGAATATTAACATTTCCACAATACAGTAAAGAGAAGTAAAAAATCTAAATGCCAGTATACAGAGGGCCTTGTTCAGTTGCAGGTGTATAATCCTCATTCACAGCCTGTTTTGCATTTTACACGCACTACAGTTGCCAAATTTGAAAATCAAAACTATAAAGTGTTAAAAGACCCCATGTGAGGGATTATTTAGGAATGTGAAACAATTTTAGACTTAGAGTTGTTTTATTCATATTTTTGTGCATGTCAGAGAGCTTATAGATATCATTATTCAGACTACTCTTGTAGCAAATACCGTCTTCCTTTCCAGCACCATTCCCTGGAAAATTACACAACAATCACACAGCAATCACTTCCAGCAGCTCTTTCAGTGGAGGAGCGTGAGGTAATCCAAGCAGAGTGTCAGTGGTTCAACTGCAAATAGGAGGATTCACTGGAAATACTGATATCAGGGACACAGTGCCCTCCTTTCAGCCAGCAAGTCTAATCTGCAGCATGAAAATGAGAAGAGCAAATGTGTGAGAGAGAACAGAGAGCACTTTTATGAGCCTATATTCCGACAGTTTTCCTGTTTATGCATCACAGGACGCATGTATGTACTTTGTTCACCCAGGCTCATAATTAATATAGTCTTCTCTACATTTAGAGTACTATAATTGCATGTGGGTCAAATCCCAAGCCTTTCCAGTGGCGTCATGGCTCCAGTGTAAAAGAGTGGCCTGCTACAGTGACTGAACACTTGTCAGCACTCATCCATACACATGCCCCTAATGCATACAAACACAACATTGAAATAAATTGCATTATGCTATACTTGTGTGTGTGTGTGTGTGTGTGAGGGAGAGAGAGAGAATATTCATGCACTCATGTGGTTTTTACTTATAAAGGTGTGATAAATGTGGCTCGTTGAGCTCGACGACAGCAGCAGCAGAGGAAGAATGAAAGAGGGAACAGAGAGAGAAAGAGAGGGGGGGCAGAAGGGAGGTTGTTGCTTTGCTCCCTTCAAAGCCTTGAGCCACATTGATCACTCCGTTCTCGTTCTCACATGAATATTGAGCATTAGTCACGGTTCATGAACAAAGAGGCCGAATGCTCTGGGATTATGCTATAAGAGACGTGGATGTCATCAAAGCATAAGTTTAGAGCAAGAACTCTTCTGGTAGCTTGAAACACAACTTTTCAATGATTACTCTTAATATCACAGTGATCATTGTGATTGTTCTTTGTAGATTATTTTTATTATTATTATACTATAAGCGTAACAGTAGTATGATATATCATTATGAATGTGAACGTCGGTCTGTTGGTAAGCGCACCACTTTGGTCCAGACCCGAAACGTGTCATTGCCATGAAATTCTGTAAAACCATAATTAATGTATGCGGTTCTCAGCAAAAATACACAGCGAAGTTTGAGTTTTAATAATAGTAGAATATGTCACAGACCGTTACAACTGATCACAAAAGTCTTAACTAAATATAAATGTATCATAAAATGCAATCAAACATTATTTTATTGATGGTCATTATCAATGGCAAACTCTATGTAGACCTGGCTGGCAGCTGTGGAGGACCACAACTGCCATAATTAACAATAAATAAATAAATGAATAAATTAGTCAATAAATGAATTGATATGCCATTAAATGCATCAAAAATAGAATTGACATAAAAATTGCCGCAATCATTTATTGAT